>VDFB02363991.1:0-148228 GCA_007258455.2 Sequoia sempervirens | reverse complement strand
ACTTTAGATCATAAGTGATTCCCTATTAGATGAATTTTCATTAAGACAGGGAATAATAGTAGTTCTTTTGATACTTCTTATGTGCAAAGTTTGTAATTATCCAAGAAGTATGTCATTCTTTTGAGACCTACCTTTTAGAAGATTTCCCTATAGAGTATCCAGTAAAAAGTATGCAGGGTGAAGAAGGTGTATCATGCCCTCAAAGGGATTTTATTATTGAAAGGTACATGCCGCTAGTTTTTAATAGAATTAGTGGTTTCCCCAATCTGATTCCTAAAAATGTTAGGAAATATTTGCCCAAATTCACAGGGCAAAGTTCATAATCAACCTCTAAACATTTGCAAACATTCATGGATATTATGGGGGATTATGAGGTGAATCATGAAGATGTTGTCATGAATCTTTTTGTTCAATCCTTGAAGGATGATGCCAGGGATTGGTATTCATATTTTCTAGCGGGTTCCATAGCTTCATGGAATTAGTTCATGACAAGCTTTGTTGAACAATTCAATGAAAGGGTAAATCCAAGTGTGGTAAGGAAAATTTTTATGGAAATCCATATAAGTGAAGGGGAGTTAGTTCTTATTTTCAACCTCTGATTTGCAAAGGAAATCAGGGAAGTTCCAGAAGATATAAGGCCAAGTGATGGAGAATGTTTGATTGTATATCTAGGAGCATTTGACAAGAAGATGAGCTTCTTATTGAGAGACAAGGAGCCCACAACCCTGCACTAGGCATACCAAATTTCTATTGACATTGAGAGAAAATTGAGGTATGCAATGATGAGAGGACATGTGATTGCTAGTAGTAATTCTAGCAATGTTCAAAATTATAAACCAAGTCTAGATTAGAAGGTAAAAGGGTTTGTCAAGGATGGGATATCATAGATGTCATATCCACTTTACTCCCAAGTAATGCAGAATGCGAGCAAGCATCAACTTCACATCAACCAAGGATGAGAAGGTCTGATATAACCTTTTCTATCAGGAAGTTACATGAAATAAGGAGACATGCAAATGAGTCTCCTATGACTTATATTCAAGATTCTTGGATGTTTTGATGGAGATACCCAAGAGTTTCAGGCCTAGTGATCTAATGTGCATCAATTTGTTTTTTGAGGCATACATATCAATGTCAAGCCAATGGTATGAGGATCATAAGCCTCATGGCCTTGATCAAGGAGTAGATTGGATAAATGTTGTGGAAAGCATTGAGCATGGTTGTAAGCTCTTATCTGCTTCCTAGAGTAGGGGTAATGGATGCCATGTTGAAGAAGATCAAAGGCTAGGATTTTCAGATCCAAGAGAAGCATCAAAGTTAGAACAATTGATTGTTGAATGTTGTCATTTCTCTAGCCACCTAGAAGTAGATGCATGTAGTATTGAAGAGGATGAAGAGATGGAATATGAAAACAAGGAGGTGGTGCCTAATTATCTTCCTTGGGATGTCATAAGCTATGAGCAAACACAAGAAGTGCAAGGTGAGACCTCACAAGTTGATTCAGCTAGAAGCCATCATGCACCAGTCAATGAAGGGAGTACACTTGTTCTCAGTGATATGGTACAAATGAGGAACCAAAGTGACGAGATTGAATTTGGGTAATCTACCATTGAATATGATTCTTCATATGAAGTGGAGATGGAATCCCTTGCTTCTAGTAGGGGGTATGTTAATAGCCTTGAAGGTGTTTGTTTCCTAGGCAATGACCAATTCTCCTCATGTGAAGAGTTCTTTGAATATGGGTCAATATTGCAAACACAAATAATGAGGAGGATATTGAGATTGTCTCTCTTTGTTCCTTAAGTGACTGCACTAATTTTGAGTACATTAATAATCTGAGTTGTTGGCATCATGACTTTAGAGATGATGAGATACATCCAATTAATGTATGGAAAAATATTTTATTTGATAAAGATGCCTTGGATGGTGAGATTGCAAATGACAATCCCCATTGGTGTAGGAGCAATCCTCTTTTTGAGGATACCTCTAATGAGTATCTGACAAGTACTACCAATGAATGTGTTGTGGATGGTCCGTATAAAGATCAAAGTGATGTTGATATAGGCCATTTTGTCAATGAAGATGTCACTTCAACTTGTTGAATTCCCAACTAAATGGAGGGTGTGGAGATGTAGCTATCAATAAAGATATCTATCAGTATGTGACTGAACAAATGTTACTTGACAAGTGTGCTTCATATTTCCTGGAACCTAAGTGTGACAATGGCTTGCATGGTGCAGAAGCTCATAAATATGATTTCAGCTTTAGATATAGTGTGGATATCCAAGATGATGCACATGGTTGCATTGACTCTCCTATGGTGAAGGGTTGTGTACTTGGAAAGAGAACTGAAATGTCAATTACTTATGTTCCACAGGATGATTGCATAGATATTCCAACAACATTGTCTTGTGTTGAGAAGAAGGAATTACTTGATGATCCTGTAGAATCTACAAATATTGCAGCATTTTTTCCACCCATGTGAGAGGCAATCCAAAGACATGGGTAACCATGAAAGTAATATAGGATAGTATGAAGCTACAGTGGAGTTCTTTGTAGGCACTCCTTATCTAATGGATTTGATTATGGAACTTCTTTCACCTCATGAGGTTAATACTGGTGGTAAGCATGCTAACAATAGACCCAATTATGCTTCTTTCCCGAATTCACTAAGGACTAGCCTAGTTTGAGCCAGAGTGTCTATGAGGTTTTTAAGTTTGATGGACAGATGGAATATGATGGTACATTGCATGATAGTGTAGAAAATGAGGGATTCACCTTTCCTGTTCAATTTGAGGAGCTTGTAACAAAGAGGGATAGTTATGGCAATGTTACTTCAAGTGTCATAGATAGTGTTGATCATGATGATGTTGATAACCTAGGACTACATGATGCTCATGTAAACTTACTACAAGTCAAACAAGCCAAGGTCTTTCACAGAGGAAAGAATTGTTCCTAAACTTTGGGGGCCTAGGGCCTCCACCCTGTGGAAATAATTCACAATGTATATTTTGGAAGTAGTGTGCATATGTTGGTCCGATTTGTTTGCTTCCTATTGGGTCTTCTTGCCTAGTCCAGGTGAGTTCCTTGGTTTTGGTCTTCTACCCTGGTCTGCCTCAATCAGAGATTTTTTCCTTGCCATACCCACTAGGGGTATGCATCCTGAGCATGAGCCACTGATGGAGCTTCTAAAATTCTACAAAATTTTCTCATTTCCCATGGGCTTAGTCTCCATTTTAAACCCTTGTCCCCATGAATGAGTAGGGTTTTATTTGTAGAGATACACAAATGTTATAATCACAAGTTGACCTACTTTGGGGTCACTTATTTCTTAAGTCACCTTTTAATCCATATTTGTACGTTGGTTTACTAGCCCCTCTAGCTCGAAGCACCGGTCATCAATTATTCCATCGACTTTAGCCTTTTCCCTAAGTCAGATCTTAAATTATGCCAGTGACTTAAACTTAAGTCATTCACCCTAAAAGGTCATGTCATCATCAACTTAACCAAATCCTTTCTATTAAATGCTAACATTGTATGGAGTGCAGGTTTCAAGATTTGACGATCCAGGTGAAATCTTGGTTGTACCCCGCCATATTGCGGATGTTAAGTGTCGGTAGGTTAAAAGCAGTGAGGCTGGTGAGATGAGGACATGTGTCCTTGTACAGTCATGGGACCTACTCCCCACTACCACACCCATTGTCTGATGCCTTCAACAAATAGCCGAGATCCAATCTGGGGAATGATCTTCATCGTTCCCCGCTAGCTCGCTGGGAAAAAGTGAACGTTAGTTAGGATTAGCAAGATCAGCGAGATCTCGACACCATTCTCGATCTATTCAGTTTGTGAGGAGGGTGGAGCCTACTAATAGAGAGAATATCATTTGAGATGGATGGAAACCATTGGTTGTCGACACATCAGTGAAGCACCGCTGAAATTCAAAGATGGTCAAACTAAGGCTAGCCACTTGATTCACCATCTAGGTAGAAGATCAATGGTCTATATTCAAAGTTGATAAATGGCACGTGACAGTCATTTTACTCTGAAACCTTTGTGCATTAATGGCCAAATTTCTATAGGAGTGATTAAATTGATCTTTGTGTGTGCGAAGATTTAGTTGCAGGCAATCATGAAGTGCAATCTGTAGACTTTCATGCACTTGCAAACGAGATGGTGATAATACGCATGCTAGAAAATTTCCCACTTCGCATGTGTGCCTTTTATCATTCAGTATCAGTAATCAATAACATCATCTCGCTTAATAAATAGAAGTGAATGAGTTGTTATTCTTCTCATAGCAACTAAGTAGCTAAGATTGTTGCATAGAGCAAAGATCAAGAGTGTGCTTGTGACTGCAAAATGAGAAGGTCAAGCTCCACATCGATTCCAGTGCAAAGATCTTCTAGGCTTCACTCTCAGAAGCCTCGCAGTGAAGATCCTAGACACAAATAGAGCATTCATGAGGATACCAAGGAGAGAGAACCTTCACCAGTGATGGTTAGATGCGGCCACAAGCTGCGAAACCAGGTCGGGAGCTCAAAGGAGACAGAGATAAAAAGAGACGAAGTTGTCAAGCCTTCCATTAGAGCTCGTTGAAAGCTTCGATATGGTCATGGTTCATTTGATTGACAATATTCTCTTATCGACCCCACCAAAAGCCCATTAGAAATAGAGACTAAGACTGACTCCAACTACCGCCAGTATCTGGCGACTATGGGTTGAGTTGTGTCATTTGAGGCGAGAGTGTTGTTTATCCCTCCTCTGGTGGTTCAAACTCCAAGTGGAAGAGACATTGTTGTGGCAGATAAGGACAAAGTCAAGGAAGGCGTCACAGTCTCTTCCCTGACCCTTGTTGTTACTTGGAGCAGTTGTGTGTACCGAGGTGTGTGCGTTGATGGAAAAAGGTCTGCTGGTGTGTGAAATGAAGGTAGTGGTAAATATTTTTTTTGTGTTGTTAAATGATTTTCAGGTTGTCGTTGTCTCATCTTGCATGTGTGGCATAATTTTGAGGTGTTGGAAGGTGACGGTGTGCCCTCATAGCATTACAATTTTTGGTGCTTTTGCTCACCTAAGGATGGATGATGATTTTGGTGGTATTTTGCTTCTTCTTCCTGGTGGCTATGATGATCTTGGATTTTTCCTGTGTCTAACAGAATTGTCATGTGGGTATTTTGTGAAATACAGTCAAAATGAGGAATGAAATGAAAAATTTGTATCTAAATTGCATTTGAGCTGGTGGCTTATTCTGCTCCCTTATCTTATAAAAGGGAATTCAAAGCTCATTTTGTGGGGGATGAAAATTCCGGTTAGGTTTTGAGTTGAGTGCATATGGGTAGAATGCTAGGAATAGAATAGATAGCTTGTTTTGAGTTTTTGGAAGAACATGTGCAATTGTCTTAAACTATTTTACAGATATGACTGATAAATATGAGTAAACGTATAATTCTAATATATTTTCTCTCCTTATGTGAATTCGTGTGAATTTGGAATGAAATTGTTAATGATATTTTCATTATTCTTTGAACATTTTTTTGAATGTATGTCTCCATTTATGCTTTGATTCAAGTAATCAATTAAAATGCTTAAACGGGGTCTTAAATTTACAATTATTTGTAGGGGATTTGATAAGCAGTTATGTATTAGAAAGAGTGAGCTCCATGATGCAAATTCATTGTGAGAGTAGTCCATTCCATCAAATTTTAAAGTCATTTATGTGCTACTGGTTCTTGTGTATGTGACTTCAATGCCCAATGTAACAAGGCACTAGTCTATTCCTTAACAATTCACCTAAAGGGTTAATCAAATAGTTGTCTAATGACCGACCCAAAGTCAAGATGCAAATTCACTTTAAAATTCATTAATCTTAACGTATTTATGTGTCAATTATCATGTAGGATGTCTTTGTTTTGATGAATGGGTAAGCAGTTTAATTAAAGATTAGCCAATCTTGTGGTAATTGTTACATAATTATCCTTCACTCAAACTGATCTGTGATAATGATGTGTTCTATAAAGCTTATTCCCAAAATGAACACAATAAGAACACCCTCCTTGGCCCAAAAGAGCCTAAAGTGTAGAAGATCTCAGTCTTTGACTAAATCTTATTAGTTGGCCAGTCATTTCAGGGATCTTGAACATAGGAATTGGCTATCCTTTAGAGATTCCTTAGGTGCATTGGAAAACAAACAACAACCGCCTTGTCCACTTTTTTCAAAGAAATTCTCTCATGCATTAATATCCATGATCCATGGTCAAATTTTTAGCATTCCATTGAATCCAGAGCTGTCGGAACAGTCGGGTTTGCCTTTCATTTCGTCAAAAAAGGTCTCCATTTGTCAAATCTATGAGGGTTTGAATTTTATAAGGGTTTCCTAATCTAGAGCGTACCTACAATTTTTGAGCATTTTGAGCCCAAACGGACCTCACCATCACGTTCAGAGCACCCTAAAACCCTAAAATTAACTGTCAAATCGTCGAAATCGGACACAATGACTCTAGGAGGCAAAAAAAATCATTTTTGGGGCATACGACCTAGTACAGCATGCAATCCAAGAAAAAAAACACATTGTTAATGGCGCCACCATTAGTAAACCGCTAGCGGTTAATGCTAGCGGCTAGTCTAACTACTAGGTTTTCCTCCAAACCTTTTTGGAGTAGTTTTCGTATTTTGGCCATAACCTTTGCGTCCGAGCTCGAATTTTTGAAAATGAAATATCACTGGAAATCTAGTTTTGAGCCCAATCCAATGGTGCAAGTGTTTTTTTTCTAGTTTTTCTGTATGTTGCATTTTTTTCCAGTCAAAGTCAGATCATCATTTTTGCGCTTTCGGGGGCATATCTTTTGCATGCGGTCAATTTTTTTCAAAAACAAATAGGCGTTTGAAAGTTGGTTCAGTGCTCTACACAGTGATCAAACTTATTTTCCCATATTTTTCTCCAGGTACATTTTATCCATCTTTTGGTGTTTACATAATTTTCTTAATTACTTGGATGTTTTGGCACTTCAGAATGCTCTGTTTGCATCAGTTGGCTCTATTTCACATGATTTTCATGCAGTAAAGTTAGTTTTCTCATATTTTTTCATTTGAAGAGTAATCATGGGTTTTTCTACTCACCCTTCAGTTGTAATCCTAGAATGGGATAATTATGAGTCATGGGAAAAGGGCATACTTACACATTGTAGGTGGCTTAATATTTTTCCTCATTTCTATGACCTCATACCTAAACCAAACACACTAGGGAGAAAATTAGCTTGGGATCTATCATTAGAGATTATTTAGTAGGACTTATATGTTCTAGTGTCGATTTTGACACTGTGTGTTGTATCAGACACTAATTGTCCCCACACACTTTGGACTCATCTTTGGGAGATCCATGGAGACCCTAATCTCTCTCCATACCTAGAGGATCTTGCTTCAAATTGTTTCAAAGGTGATAGTTTAAAAAGTGTTTGATGAAGTTGAACGGATCTGTAGAAGCCATAAATGGTAAACACAGTCACTAGTATAGAAGAATGCATCAAAGGTTCAGTTGTAGCATGCAGAAAACAGAGAGTTTAGAGCTTATCATAAGTATGCCAATATTAGAGGACAGTGTTAAAAGGAAGAATATCATCACAGAGAATAAAGGTTTAAAAGACGGTAATAAGAAGTAAAGGACAATCTTACACTGTTGGGACCTTGATGATGAAAGATCAAGGAAAAGGCAGAGGTGAAGAGTCTTTTCAGTCGAGTTTTTGAAGATCCTACTCAAGTAACAAAGTCTTTATGTATTTTTCAGGAAAATTCTCAATTTCTTTTGCCACCTGTTGGTGTACGTTTTATCATCCACCGAACACACAGAATAAAATGTCCAAAGACACTCTATCCTCTCTTGAAAAATCACCGCGTATGCTAAGATTGCGAGAAGATCATATGGCGATTCCAAGGTTTCTTTAGTCGGGTCTCGACGTGTGGATAAGCTCAATGGTCGTTGTGATTTGCTGGTAATAAACAAGGGGACTTACGTAGAAAGTCTGCACAAGCTAGGGACTTAGGAAATTTATCTTTGTAGGTTCTCAATTAGGACTTTCAATTGTGGATCTCAAAAAAAATGGCAAAAAGAATAGGGTTCAGAGAGTCTAGTCTAAGCCTAAGAACTCAAGAGACAGTAAGGACTCGGTGAAGAGAAATAAACCACACTTTGTTTCGCCTCCTGCAGGACAACATACGCAAAGTGGGTGCAATCTTCAAGGGGTTTGTGAGAATAATTTTCACACCTCGAATGAGGTTGAAGTTAAGCTTCCACGTTTAAGAGCTCAGGCTAACTTTACAAATCGAATGCAAATCATCCATTCGAAAAAAGTATGAGCTACACTTCACCATCGAATCAATACGATCAATCTCTCATTCAATTTAACAACTTTTCAAAGCAAATTCTACCTAATCTAACTTTAACTCTAATCTATGGCGGAAGGCAATATGTAACCTCGCTTACTATTCAACAATAAGAAGTGATTCAAGGCAAATCATGCTCAAGAGCTTTTATCATTCAAAATAGTCTCAATGCGACAATATACATAATCTGTCTCCACCTCTTACAAATGAGGAGGCGAGCTCAATTTATAGGCTCCCCAATTACAATTCAATGGCCAAGATTGATTTCAAATCAACGGCCGAGATTACAAAATAAAACCCTAATTAGGGTTTGTCACTTTTGACCAATGAGAAAATTTCATTTGAGGACACTTGTCCTTTTTGCTAAATATAAATCAACAATAAAATAGAAAGTTGTTGCATGTTGATTTGGAACAATCTGATTGGTTGGAAGATGACGAGGTGCCACCTCGGCGTGCTAGATGTCTTCCTTGGTTGCTTCGTTTTTCTTCACGTGCTTGCCTTAGAATATTTTCCCTGCCGATTACTCTATCCGTTGTGCTTGTTCCTTCCTAGCTGTGATCCTGGATTCCTTTTGAGACTTTGATTTCTTCTTCTTACCTGTACTGGAATCTTTGAAGTCTGGAAGTCTCCCCTTGGAGTAGGTGTCTGGATATCCTTTCAAGTGTCTAGAATTTGGAGAAGAATGCCTTTGTGCTTTCGCCACAATGGAGGAAATTGGAATTTCCTCTGTGAAGTATTTCCTAGACTTAGCCAAATTTTGGCTATTTTGTAACACCTTCATGTGGACCATTCAACATTTAGCCAAGGTTTTGGCCATCTCTATGCTCGAACGAACTTTGCCTGTGGATTTTCCTTCAATTTTGAATTTGGCTTGTGCTATGTAGGACAAATTCCATCTCTAGACAAGGATTTTACCCACTTCCTGCTTCCTGTTTTCTGTCCAACACTTAGTGAATTCTTCTCATTCTCTCCTTGGGCGGACTTCACATGAGCTTGGACGTTTTCTCTCTTAGCCTAAGTCGGACTTCAGGCCACTTTGGACAAACATGTCTAGGGAGAAGTCGAACTTTATCATGCTTGTGCCATTTCTCAGTTGAGCAAAGTCGGATTTGCTAGTGGTTTCACCATCTTTTCTTTAGGCTGGGGCGAACTTTCTCAACACTTTGACATTTCTTTCCTTGGTCTAGGTCGGACTTTGCATCATGTTTGCCATTGTACTTGGCGGATCTAATGGGTGTCTGGACATACCTTCTCCAAGCAAAGTCGGACTTTGTAAGGGTTTGGACATGTTGTGCTTGGGCAAAGTCAGACTTTCTCATGCTGGTGCCATCCTTTTCCCTCCATTCCATGCCTTTGCTTCTTCTTTGAAGATTCACCTCGTATCGTCATCCACCTGCAAGAAATAAAATAAACAAATTGAGATTTTCTCTCTCCTAAATTTTTACCACTCTCTCTCCTGAAGTCACGGTGAATTTAATTTTGCCCATCGGACTCTACCTCTGGCCGACACAAATTATTTTCCTCCAAAACATCTCTGGCAAACTTCATTTTGTCCAAAGTATTTTAAATTTCCAAGCAGCTGAGAATAAATTATTAAAATATTAAAAAATATTTTAATTTATTCCAACCCGTTCGTTTTGGACCCATGGCTATTTTGATTTTTCCTTTGTTTTTCTTGGCTAAGAGTTTATTTTCCAATTTTATCCTCAATTTCGTCTAGCCAAACCAAAATTCAAGCCATTCCGTCGAAAATTTCATTGCCAGATCCATATTTTTCTTTGCCGAGGCGAGATTTTCCTTTGCACTGAGCCTAATTTGTTCTGCCAAAGTCAAATATTTCCTTGCTCAGTCGAATTTTTTCTAGGCAAAATCCTTGTCCGGATGTCTTCGTTGGGTGAATTTCCTCGATGTCTGACATATTCTCCCTCCTTCTGGCCAAGGACGATCCTTCCTTTCTCCTTGCCTTGTGCATTTTTCTTGGGTCAAAGTTGACAATTTCTTCGCATTTTCTCCATACTTAGGCAAATTTTACCTCTTTTCCTCATCGTGTTAGGCACATTCCGTTTTATTCTTTGCCATATCCTGATCATCTTTAGCACATGTCCTTTCAATCTTGGCATTTGTCTTCTCGAAAGTGTCACAATACTTGGCCAACGTCTTCATTTCTCATCCCTTAGCCTCTTCACTTAGGCAAGTATTTCGAACTTTTTCTTGGACTTGGCATTGACACTTAGCCAAAAATCTTATCGTCTTATCATCTTAGGCGGACTTCCTTGGCATTTTGGACAAGTGTGGTGGACTTCTTAAGTCTTTTGGACGAGCATCTTGGATGTCCCTCTTTTCTAGGGCGGACTTCTTAGCTTTTATCTCAACATTTTATCCCCTTTGGAAATGATTCTCCACCTTTTTAGGCCTTCACACTTAACCAAATTTCGAAATTCTCCTTAGCTGGGCGCCAACACTTAGCAAATATTTTGATTTTTCCTCACTTTCATGCCTAGGCGGACTTTGGATGGCATCCTCCAAGTGAAGGCGGACTTTAAGGGATGCTTGGACAAGTCTCCTCAAGGCTGGCGGACTTTGAATGCTCTTTGGACAAGTCCCACCTTTCAAGGGCGGACTTTGAAACTTCTTAGGATATGCTTCCTTAGTGCTGGGCAGACTTTGGATGATCTTAGGATATGCACCTTTGCTGCTGGGCGGACTTCAGAACCCTTTTGCACTTCCTTTCTTGTGGATGGCGGACTTTAGAGGACTTTAGGATGTGCAAGGCGGACTTTGGATGATGCTAGGATGTGCTTCCTTCAAGATGGCGGACTTCAACATCTTTTGGCATGTGCACCTTGATGCTAAGGCGGACTTCAAGACTCTTTGGCACATCCTTGGCGGACTTTGGAAGGTCCTAGGATGAGCTTCCTTAGTGCATGGCGGACTTTGGAAGATGCAAGGATATCCAAGGGCGGACTTTTTTCTGAATGAATCTATAAAATTAAAACCCATTAGAGAACACAATGTCTAATTTTTAAATATATAAATTTTGTTAAAATTGGATTATGTTTGCTATTTTTTAATTAATTTTTAAGCAAACTAGTCCTTAAACTTGAAATATCAAGTTTTTTTGGTTTTTTAATAACTTTTTATTGGTTAAGTTTCTTGTAAAAAAAATTATATGGCATCAAACTTCAGACAATTCTCTACACAATGAAAAAAAAAAGAGTGAAAAATGTTTTGTTTAGGTGCAATTATGTTGTCTGTACATGTTGATTTTAAAAAACATCAATTAAGGCCAATAAAAAATTAATAAAAAAAAATATTCAACCAAAAATTACAAAAAAAAAAATGACAACAAACTTCATGTTGTTAGCTCTCATTTCCCACAAGGAATTAGTAAAATAATTTTATTTCGGTCAAAAAGTGTTGTCCGTACACCTGCTTGGTATGGTAAAAAAATAGGGACTTTTAAAAAGTGGTTTTTATAGATCCCTATCAAAATTTAATTTCTATAATCTGGGTATTTTAATAATTGACATATTTAGAAACTAGATTCAAAATTCTAGATTTCATATTACTGATTTTTTTTAATATTCATTGTGTAAGTGCCTCAAATTTTCAATCCAAATGTGACAAATTCTAAAAAACAGCAAAAATATTTCCACTTTTTGAGCTTTTTGTGTACCCAACTTCTTGCATCAGCCCTTGGTTAGATAGTTTTTTATTGAATATTTTTTCTTTAATCAAGTTTTGAAGTCAAACGAATTACAATTCAAACATTTATTGAATATTTTTTCTTTAATCAAGTTTTGAAGTCAAATGAATTACAATTCAAACATAGTGCGATCGTATAACGCATAACTTTTTTTGTATATATCAAAAAAAAAATATTTTTTTTATTGAATCAAGGAATTCAATATTTGGTGCACTCATATTTTTCAAAAATTATTTTTGATAATTTTCTATTTTTCCACATGTGCAGAATAGAGACCTTCATTTTCGATGAAAAACCTATGCTTAATAAAACTTAAAAAGCAAATACATAATAAAACCAAAACATATTAAAATTATATTCATTGGATAGCTCATTCTGAGGACTACTTGATTCCAGTTGGGTTTGTGAAGATTCCTCCATTTTCATCCTCAACCCAAGCTTCGAAGCATAAAAATTTAGGTTCCTTTGGTGAACAAGGTCAAAAATCAGGGAAAAGGGGGGTTTGCTAGAACCAGAGGGGGTTCTAGAAAACCCCCTTCCCAAAAGGGTTTTCATTTTTTTTTTTGTCCATGCATGCATTAAATTGGTTTTCTCAAACCCTTGTTCAAGTGAACCCTTTTTTGGTTTGTTCAAACCAATGAGTTCATTCAAACCCCCAAAATGAAAATTTTTGGCATGGGGTCATTTTTTACAAGTTTTCCTTTCACATTCAAATTGTAAACCACTTTTGTGGGTTTACCCATTTCCTATCAATATCACAAATAAGAGTTATGCAAAAAATGATAAAAATATACAAGACATGACAACTATTTGAAGAAACCTTTTTTAAAAAGAGGAATAAAATAAAATTGTATTGACAAAGCACATGAGTTCTTTATGATTTAACTCAATAATTAATGTCAATAAAAATTTTACTTTACCCCCACTTTCATAAAGGAATACTTGATTTCAAAACCTTATATATAAAGCCACAAAAAATTTATGACCAACTTCCCTATAATATCATTTACACCATATTAAGAGCATTTATACAGTGGTTAGTAGGCGTACAGAAGGATAGCCAATAAAGATCTTTTCAATATTTTCCAACAAATGCATTTGTCATCATAAAATGATTTGTTTTGAAAATATCTTAGAAACTTTTAAACAAAGTGTATGAATAATTTTTTTTCTTTGAACTATTATAACTAATGATGAAAAGTTCATGTCCATAGAAAAAAGAACCTTCAAGTTTAAATGCAACTGGCAAGTGAAGAAAATTGTGCCCAAACTTTTAAAGAAGATTTTAAACAAATATTATTGGTATGTGCAAAGTCAGTGACCATAAATGCAGATTTTAAAAACTTTGCAACTTCTATCAGAACTCAAAATCTCCCCAACTAGTGAAGGAAGTGTTAGATGGTTGTCATCTCCTTCATAATTGCTTACTTTTGTGCTTCAATGGTTTTCATTGTTTGAATTGACACTAATTCTCATAATTCATAACTTTCAGATGCAGAATGTTAGATGTTATATGTTTGATTATTTGGTCTACCCAATATAGTGAGTGTCGTTGTAAATGAGGTCAAGTGCCATCCTACCAAGCTTTCAAATGTCGCATGTGTAGGTATCAACTCGTCATCTTTATGCCCTCCCGAAGATCTTAAGACACAAAAAACAAAACATGCAAATAATTCATCGTCCTTTTTATTGTGACATGGAACCGTGTTGTGTTAGATTGAAACTGAAAAAGAGATTACAGACACAAAATAGAATAAACAACATTAAACCTTTTGATCCTATAACTGTGCACTGTAACTGCTATGTTAAATAAATGCCTTGAACAATTTCAGCATTAACTCCAAAAAACCAAATAACATCACAACATTCATAGCATTAGTTACTATTTATTTTCCATACATCAATGTCCTATCAAATGTTGTAGTTGCAGCTACTTTGGTAGATTGTATTCAAAACTATGGACGCCTAGAGAAGGCACGTGAACTGTTCAACATAATGCCCCATAGAAATGTGGTCTCATAGAATGTAATCCTTGTAGGATACGTACAGAATATAATTGTCCAAAAATACATAAAAAATTTTCAAGCAAACGCAATTTGTCAAGTTCAAAAGTCATGCCCACAATTAACAGTTGTCACCCTTCAACAACATACAAACCAAAAGGATCTATGCAGGCCGCAAAAAAGTAATATAAACAACTTGATTAAAAAGGCATGTAAAGAAACTCTCAAGCTAATGCATTTAGTAGGTGTAAAGTTGTATCCAACTAGCATCCTTCCAACCTATGCATTTCACAGAAACATCTACAAACATACACAAGAAGATTAGTAAGCTTACATAAGTAATGTTCATGAGATAAATTTGCAGGTTTGGGATTGGGAAATGCTCCCTTACATAGATTTCAACTGCATAATGCCCAATGGTATGCACATGTTAAAGTCAAGATTGAAAGAGTAGGGGTGATAGAATTTTTGGATTGGGACCAAGTGAAAACAAAGAGACATGAGGCACATAGCTTAATGAAAAGTGATTGTAGTGCTCAATAATTAATAAATTATAATTAGAACCATTTTGAATGCAAAACAAAAAGAAAACGGAGAGCTGCACTAAAGGGGAATCATATTTTGGATTTTGAGCCTTACAAACTTCAATCATAGCAAACTCATAGCTTCTGTTCTTTGTAGTGTATAGAAAATTCACTGCTTGATCTTCTTACCTTTTGTTGTAGCGAGGGAATTGCTTTCCATGGCATGAAGAAAATTTCCTTGTAGAGGACAATGACTTACACGGTATTTCAAACATAGCCAGGGGTCGACTGAATATTATTGACTCCTAATAGGAGTTTATGTGGCCTATGTGGGCATTAGGAATCAAAGATGATGTTATCCATGCCAAGGAAGGAGCAGGTCGAGTCTATTGGATTGGATAATGTTACGCTCCTCTAGAGTTGTTAATAATAAATAGTATCAAGAGAATGAAAGTTGTTAATAACTGATCAATGCCTCAGGAAATGATGTCATGAAAGACTCAAGTCTGTCACTAGTTGGATCTAAGTGTAGGAAAGTGACAAAAATAGAGCTTAAACAAAATAAAAAACATAGGACTTTGCAATTATTACTGCAACAAAAGAATATTGGTATTAATATGAATGCAAGTTACACAAGCAAATTAGATACAGAACTCTACATAGCCCTCCTTCTAGTGGCATAATGGAGCACCTCTAAATCTGCGAGTAATCAAACTATTCCAACACTCATTAGTGGGGTTAGTTCATGCACATGCAAACTTATGAACACTCCTATGAAATAACATTTCAATGCTCAAAAAATGCAACAAATAACAAGGATGATTAAAATACATATAAAAGCATTGCATGTACCTATTCCATTGTGGATTGGTGTCACTTGTGCAAAGTGACCCTTTCCCAATCCTTGCTAAGCTGAATGATAGATGCCTTGAAGATGGAGTGAAATGGGAAAAATTAGTTCTCAATTGAAGAGAGTAACTTTTCATGAAGGTTGTGGATGGATTGTTGAAGAATGAAGCTTCTACTTATAGACTCTCAAGTTGAAAGAGTGCTCAAAAGAGAGCAATGTGGGACAAAGATTTGGCCAATAAGAAGGAGCCACTTGTCACCTTGTGAATGGTTGAGGAATGTGCAAGTTTTGGTCAATGTACCAATAAATGAGATTGGTTGGACTTTTTCAAATTCAAATTTTGCTTGTTGGAGGGAGAAAAAGTGACTTTAATGCCAAGTGTGAGACATGTAAGAGGGAAGTTATTGCCATGTTGGAAGGGACATGTCAACTTGTTTTCAAATTCAAACTTGAGGAATATTCTCAAAAGATGCTTTGTTGAGGGAAAATGATGATTTTAATAAATGAATTAAAATGTTTTATTTGTGCAAGTGGGAAAAGCTAGAGGATGTGATGGGTGATTAGATTAGATTAATCAAGTTTAGATTAGTTTAGATGATGTTAGATGCTTTTGACCCATTTGACTTAAATACTTTGATTTATTTAAATCAAAAGGGATGGAATATGAATTTGGGATTTAATTAAAAAAAGTTTCATTTATTTAATTAAAAGGTTGATGTGAGATAAAGGTTAATCAATTTGAAGGAGATGAACTTAGGAGATGGTTTGTTTAATCCAAAGATAGAATGTCAGGATTTGATTAAAAATTGATCTATTTAATCAAATGAGATAATGATAAGTTTAAATTAAATAAAGTTAATTTATTCAATTTAAATAGATGATCCTTATAGATTGAATTAAGTATACCTAATTTACTTGATGAATGGATTTAGTGAGCTTGATTTATTTAATGAGTGGATGAATATGAATTTAATTAAGTGCATAATGCTAATTTCATATGTCTACAATTTTATAAATTTATATTTTACTAAATTATACATTCACCCCTTTTCTTTCTACATGGCTAGATACGCTCTAGTACATACCAAAATAAGGTATATTTATAATGTTATTTGTATACATTGTATGCTTTGAAGCAAAACCTTTGCTATTTCTTTGATGTCTTCCTTTTAACGATATATGTGTATTTCATCTATGGAATTCATTCTACTTTGAAATAAGACCTCTTGTATATTCTCCTTTTCCTATATTTATTGACATTAAAAACAAATTTGGACATCTTCCGCAGTTCTTTATCAACATTCTCTTTTTTAAAAGTTATTAAAGCAAAAAAAGCACAAGAAAAAGGAATCCATATATTGGAACACGCAATTTTTTTTGCAACTTCGTCATCGTGTGATATATGATGAAACTACATGAAATTTCTCATCGGTGTTTCATACTTTATTTGTTTGACAATTTTCCATGAGCCCATGAGGGTTCATGATGCCAATGTGGTGGGAAGGAGAGCAACTGTGGGTTTTGTGCTTTTTCCTTTCACTATCATATATTTGTTACTACATATATAAATGCATGCACTATAAATTCTTACATACAGTTGACTATAATAACGATAGTCTATTCTACACATTACATTTTTTCATGTTTCTACAATTATCTTTTCAGTTTATGGGAAAAATTATGTCTACGCAGCTCTTTATCACCATCCCATCTTTTTAAAGTTGTTACACCAAAAAAATTTCCACAATATAAGAAATCATATATGAAAACACCCAAATTTCCCCTACTTCATCATTGCAAGAGTTGATATATGATATGACTCCATTAAATTTTTGATGGGTCTTTCATACTTTTCCTTGCTCGAGGTTTTGGTTAGAGCCCATGCAGCTTCATGATGCCAATATGGCAGGGAGGAGAACGAGCATGGGTTTTGTGATTTTTCCTTGCATCATCACATATTGACTTCTACAAACACAAAACATACTCTATTATGCTGGCTACATTTCTCCATGCTTATATAGCTCTATCCTTTCAACTTTCCAAATCAATTATGTAAACCTAGTTCTTTATGACAATACCTATTTTCTCTAGGTTATGGAAACAATTATATGATGCAATAATTTGTGCAAAATGTGTATAATGCCACAGAATTAATTGGAAATTTGATCTATATTGCTTGGCATTAAATATTATAGACAAATCATTTATGCAAAATACCCATGTAAAATGACTTACAAATTCTAGAGCACAACAATTTTAAAACCCTCAAATCTACTATAGCATAGACCTAAGGGCAACAATTCTTACAATAGTCTGATACCAAACCAACACGACAATGGCTCTTTCGACAATGCAACTTAATCAATATATTTTCTTGCCATACAAACAAAAAAAAGGGCATTTAACAATCTGTTATAAGTCTAGCTTCAAATAGATGAGGGAAAAAGAATATCATGCAACATATTGGTAGAAGACAAGAAGTCTATGTAACAGTTGTAAAAGGTATTAGGATAATACTTAAGAATTAGACATATATGACAGATCAACGGAAACCTTTGGCCTACCTTTCTTTTTCCCCCATCTATGTATGTTTTCCTGCCTCTCTTAGAGTTTTATTTAATGTGGGTTTTCGATCATCTATCATTTAGTTGCGATTCTTAAGTTTTTTCCTAACATCTCTTCTATAATTCCTCAAATGACAAGTGATCAAAAACCCATTTTAAATAGAGCTTTAACATATGGAGAATTGAAGGTGCAAACTATGGCCATGAACAGTTTATTATACAGAGCTTGTGTTGTACATAATACGTATAGTAGCAAATATCCATAGAGATAACAAGGAATAATAACCAGAGGCCAAAAAACATACATAGACCAAAAGAAATTGAAAGCAGTCCAAATGTACAAGTCAATGTTATGTTTGTAGTTTACACCAATCTACAAAATTTTACAAGTTTCAAAGTTAAAAAAAATTCATGTCACGAGGAAAATAGAATAAGATACTCCTATAGTCTCATTCCAAGCAAAAAAATACATGCTCGGGCATATCCCTAATCAAATGCACAGAAATATTTACCTAGGTTATTAATAAAAAATACAAGAGCTAGACTAAGACAATCAACAACATTTTATAGGCAACTTCAAACAAATGAGAACAAGAGAATATCATGAAACGTATTGATACAACACAACCAATCTATATAATAATTGGCATTTACCTCTTGGTTTTTTGTTCAAATCCCTACCATTTTTTTGGTCAACCAAGCTATGAATACAATTCGTCGGCTTCGGGTATTTGAAACTGGCACGAGTCGCTGGCGATTTCCCTAGGGTTCTTTATGGCAATGTGGAGTTTGCTAATTACGTGGTATGGAAAAGGTAGGCTCAATTTCCTCGAAGTATAGAGGAAGAATGGAAAGTGTTTGTTGTTGTGACAGTTAATGCATCCTGGCATTGTGGTGCAATGGTGCAGCAGGAAGTAAATGCATTATTCAATGTTGTGGTGTGTGAAAGTATACTCCAAAATATGTGAGAAAATATATTGATTCGGTTGCATTGTCAGAAGAGTCATTGTGGCATTATGAATATGTTACACATACTACACAATTAAATGCTTTGTTATTAACATCTAAATGCTATATCATTCAATGTTATGGCTATATTCTAGTGATTTTCTCACAATGTAAATAATACTTATACATGCTATTTTAAACTCTATTTAAAATCGTAGTCTACATAAATACAAATAAACATAGTATGCATGTGTTTAGATATACATATGTATATATAAATTTTTGTTGCATTCTCAAACAAGCCATAGTGCTCTTCATCTAGATATATGGAAATGTATATTTGTCTCTATGTATATTTTTATATATCAATTAGGGAATTCAATACGTATATTATGTGCATATGTATTCGTCTATTTTTCAAGGAACTCAATACATTTTTTTTTTTTATGTAATATTTAGCACCAGATAAGTGTTATTCTAACACCTCTTATACAATTCCTCTATTTGTCTTCAATATCTACTACCAAACAATGTAGCTTGAACCTTATATCAATATGTTTCATGATATTCCTCTTTCCTCATCTGTTTCAAGCTCCCTGGAACAAACTACCCAGGGCTACTTCTGACAATGATAGAGCTTCCTACCTACATGCACTTGAAGTGGTGCAGTCAGTTGCCTCGATACACAGAAGCAGAATGTTAAGTGTTTGCCTGTGTGAGTGATTTTGATTTTACAAGCCAACTCTCACATAGACTACTTGTCTTGTATCAATATGTTTCATGTGGGTTTTCAATCATCTGTCATTTACCTCTAATTCTTAAAGTGTTTTCCTAATAGTTATTTTATGATTTCTCTATTTTATCTAGTAGCTTGAATTTTGAATTCAAAATCCAACTGTTACATAGATTGCTTTTTTTGTATCAATATCTTTTATGATATTCTTTTTTTCCAGTCCCCTAAACCAAACTATGCATTATGTATCAATAGGCAGTCTATGTAACAATTGGCTTGTCAATTCGATGACCATTTTTACTATATTCTTCCTTAGATTGCAATTGTATTTTTAATATAGGTACATTTAAACTTGCATTGTGAGGTTAGATGCACCTTTCTAGTTATTGTACATTGTTTTATATATTCCATCTATCCATCTTCTTATAGTGATCTTCAAGCCCCATTATGCTAATTCTTTATCAGGATATCTATTTTTTGTCAACTTGTAAGACCAAAAAAAAACACTACAATATTATAAAACTTTTTTTGAAACACCTATCCTTCCCCAAGTTTGCTATTGTGTGATATATGATAAGATTCCATGAGATTTTCCATGGACCTTACCTACTTTTTTTGCTTGGGGGTTTGGCTAGAGCCCACGAGGCTTCATGATGCCAATATGGTAGGGAGGAGAACAAGCGTGGGTTTAGTTCTGTTTCCCTCCAATGTCATATATTTCTTGCTGGTTATATACATGGACACACAAATTCTCCCATGTACTTGTTCACCAAAGCCATACTATTCTATCCATTGCATTTGTCATTCTTTCCACAACTCTCTTTTAAACTTCCCCAATAGATTTTGTATTGATAATTCTTTACCAAGATGCCATGTATTCAAAATGTTCCATTTTATCTCTTTCTATTTATAACAGATAGTGCTAACCTCTTTTATTGTATATGTATATTATTTCGTTTATATTATTGCACAGATATAATAGGAATTTAACAAAATTAGTGTATTGTAAACTATCTATTTCAAAAAAAATCATGTTGCTACAACTCAATCCAATGCAGCTTGCCCTTTTTAAACACCATCAATAGTGCATGTAAGTACAAAACTTTCTCATTGTCAACAGATAGATTTGGTTAACTAATTGTACAAATTATTGATTATTTTTAGCTTCATATTGTATATATTAATTTTACCCATATACTTACTCACTTTTTATCATTCCTTTTTCATTTTGCTTGCATGTGCACTAACATACCCTTGTATTTCATTTACAGGAACTAGGCTAAAGCATGTAAAAGCATTCAAAGACCAGGATACCTAATTTTCCTTAAAGTTGCCATAGCAAAGAAAACACAACAATATCAAACATTATATGTGAAAACACCGAAGTTTCCCCAACTTTTTTATTGTGTAATGTATGATGAAACTCCATGAAATTTCCCATGGGCATTTCATCCTTTTCTTGCTTAGGGGTTTGGCTAGATTCCATGAGGCTTCATGATGCCAATATGGTAGGGAGAAAAACGAGCATGGGTTTTTTGGTTTTACTTTTAACGCCATATATTTGTTGTTACATAGATATATGTGTACACAAATCCTTGTATAAACTTGGCTTTGACAAACATACTCTATAATAACATGTCTTTCATGTCATAGCAAATGGTAGGGAAGCAAAAATATGTTTCTCATGTCATACTCTATAATAACATGTTCCCCATGTTGCCTCAAAACAAGGCATACCTTCCAATTCAATTATTCTAACAATGCAAAATATGTGTATCATCTCATCACATTCTTCTTCTAACCCATAAATCACAAGCACAAAATTGGTTTTATTCCCAAAATTATGGAGTAGCTACTACTAATAACATCTTTCTTTTTTGGAAAAGTCGTTTGTGATGACCATTATAACTAATATTCAAATAAAAAATGATGAAAATAAATAACATCAAAGTAATAGATTGTCTACTACCACATATGCATTGCAAAAAATATGTCATATGTAAAGTAATGGAATGACTTTTTTTAAAGAATATTTTTTTATTCAATATTAGTAATAAAAGATATGATTAATAAGTCTTTAAAAAAGGAGAATCCTTTAATGTTCCATACTTTTCCTAGATATTGTTTAATCCACAACTTCAAGTCTGCCATATATTTGTATGGATATGTATCTTAAGATAATTAAATAATAATCTATCAATTCATTGATGAACCTACACAAAAAGGTTAAATATAGATGTGCATCTAGGTCTAGTAGATGTAAAACTAAGATAGAGCTAAAATTATATCGTTTATGAAATTTTGAATAGATTATTATTATTAAAAATTTAAATTTTATTTATTTTTTCAACTTTCATTTTATAAGAAAAAAATTATTTTCATACCTAAAATTATTTATTAAAGTGAATTTTAAACAATTATTGCACCTAAAATTATTAAATATTACATATTAATAAAAATAAAGTTATTGATGATTAATTACATAAAATTAAAATGAATGGATACATTGCAAATAATAACATTCATTCAACATGACGTATAGTTTTATTCTACAATTTCATAACCAATTTTCAACTGATAAATTTTGATACCGAAACACAAAGACCATTTTCCCATTTTTATGCAAATGGTTCTTAATCTCGCATTATAAGAATGGACAAGTGGACTATAACATCAGGTTTATAATGCTTTAAAATGCTCAAATTAAATGAATATATATAAAATAATCTCTGTGTCAAAATTATGTGATTTACAATATGTTCAAGTTAGGTTGTTCAAATTTAACTTTAAATTCTATGTAAAGTCCAAAATCATAAGATCCGCCTCCTACTATGAACTATAACATCAGGTTTATAATGCTTTACAATTCTCAAAATAAATGAATATATATAAAATAATCTCTGTGTCAAAATTATGTGATTTACAATATGTTCAGGTTAGGCTGTTCAAATTTAACTTTAAATTCTATGTAAAGTCCAAAATCATAAGATCCGCCCCCTACTATGAACTAACCTCATGTTATTTCATATTGCCTTATTAGCACGCTCTGCCTTCCTCGCACCAATCAGACATTTGTAAATATTACTGATTGTTTATATCTTCCATTGCACTCAAAAAAAAAGTCTACTACTTACTACCCATTCAATAGCCATTTGCGGTGCACCCTATCAGCTGATCCTTGCATACCTGTGCATGCGACTGCTAGTTTATTATTTATGTTTTTTTATAAAAATGCAAAAGCCACTGAACTTTTATTAATATTCAGAAGAATTACAAAGCCGAAGTGATCGTGATTACAGAAAAAGAAAAAGAGCTCCCGAAGAGCGAGATACAACCAAAAAAACATATGAAATTCAGAAGTTTCACATATACAGTGAAATCAAAAGAGATTCCCGAAGAGTAAGGGAAAAAACACTGCCAACGCAAAGCCATGATAGAAAAGGCACCAAAGAACAGATACTATGATAACAAAACATCGCAAATACCCACTGTTACCAGATGGGTGGCAACACAAAAAACCCTAACCACCCACGTGAAAATCAGATCTCGCTTTCAGTTAGATTCAATAAACATTATAATAACCTGCTGCTTGTATTTACATACAAGCAAATGTACATAAAAACTATTAAAAAATAAACTCAATAAAATATTTATTTTAAATCTAACTAATTAATCACAATTTCAAAATAAAAAATTCAATCAAAGATCTTACACAACTAATATAGTGATGTTGGGATTATTAGCTTTCATTTTATTCCAATCTTCCCCTCCTTTTAACCTCTCCTCTAACTCGTCACTTGCCTGAGCAGCCCTTATCATATTTAGTCTTGTCAACCGCTCCAATCCCTCTGGAACTTTCTTCACCCGTGGACAATTCCTTATAACTAGCAGTTCTAGGTGTTGCATCGCTCCATCCTCCAATACTGGCAACTCCTCCAGAAGAGGGAAGCTATCAATAAACAACATAAGCAGTTTAGGGAATCCCCCGCACTCTCCAAATCTTTTTGGCAACTCTCTGCATCTCGAATTTCTGAAATAGAACAATCTTTGTAAGTTGGGCATGTTTTGTAACGACGGAGAATCACTGCACTCGTACAATGTAAGTTCTGTCAGATTTCCCATACCACATATCCAACTTGGCACGGAGAAACGACCAAGCCAAAGTAGTTGAAGATCTTTCATAACATTCATTTTCTCTGGGAATGCAGGAAGATTAGATTCTTCTTTATCACCCTCCCTTGCAGGAATCCTATTTCTTACATAAAGAATTCTCATTTTCACCAGACGCTCAAGGGCACCATTTTCTATACTTTTCAACGTCCCTTCATCTTTTATGGTACAATTTACTTCATTCAGATGGACCAAATTGCCAACGTTTGTAACATTGAAGAATTCACTCTCTTGATCAAAGAGTAGGAACGGATCCGATCTCAGTGTCCTCAGACTCAAGAGCTTTGATATTCCCTTGGGCATACGAGTGATAGGATGGTCTTTCGAGCAACGTTCTACATTAAGGTAGGAAAGATTTTTGAGCTCACCTATCCAATCAGGTACACTTTGTATGCTACTGCATCCAGAAACATCAAGATACTCAAGACTCTTTAGATTTCTAACACAATCCGGAACCTCCCTGATCTTTGTTTCAGACAAATTGAAAACCTTGAGAAGCTTCAATTTCCCAACACATTTTGGTAGTGTAGAGATGGCAGTGCTGCTAAAGTCAAGAATCCGGAGTACTTTTAGACGATCAAACAAGTGTTCTGGAATACTTGTTATTTCTGGATTCTGAGAGAATGACAGAGTGCGAAGAAGTCGCTGACAATGAAGAGAGCTTTCCGAAATTGCTTTAGTAGTTATACCTTTTTTATGCAATAGTAACCTGCGGCACCTTGTTTCTTGCCGGGGAAGATCAAATTCACACTTATGATCCTTACTTATATTAATAACCAGATCATGTAACAAATCATGGAGAGTGTAATTCCACCTACCTCTATTCATTTCCACCAAACATAGATTCTCAAGTTGGTGTGAGTAATTCAAACTAATATCAAATAGATCTTTTCCTTTTTCTTGTGGAATGAACCCTTCTTCCATCCATAAATATGTCACATAATCCTGGGGTATATCTGTCTTCATTTTAAGGACTGTGGACGAAAAACCTATGCGTGTGTCCTCTGGAAAGAAAGAAAAATAAGAAAAGCATGATTTGAGATTGGAAGGAAGATAATCATAGCTTAACTTGAGCTTCTTCATGGTTGAGTCCTCTACATTTTCTATCTCTTTCAACTGCTGCAATTTTGACTCCCACTCCGGTGAGAGGGAAGAGTTAGCCATGGATGCCGCAACTGTCTTAACGGCCAGTGGCAACTGTTGGAATATTAACCCTAACTGCTGCCGTCCCCGCCAACCACTGCCCGCTATATCGCAATCAATAAATTAGTCATTGCGATACCGCGGGAGTCTTCGGTAATGTTTTTGTTTTATATCAACCGCCTGCCGTACCTCCAGCCAATGCCCGCTATATCGCAATCAATAAAATATTCATCGCGATATCACGGGAGACTTCGTAGAAGTTTGTTTTACTTTTAACCGCCAGGTGTTTACCGCAGTTTACCGGGCCGTAACTAACCGCTGCCCGCAATATCGCAATCAAGATTTTAACCATCGCGATACCGCGGGGAACTATGGAGAAAGCCGCCACCGCCAAAGGAAATATCGGGATGCGAAATATTTAATATTTAAGTTTGAATTTTATGAAAAGGACATTGTATTAAATGTATTTTGACGGGGGAAAAGTTAGTTAGGTGAATTTGAAAAATTGTATTCGTTTCCTCTCATCCGTGAAAATTTTCACGTGACTTTTTACCTTAGCATATATTTTGTAATTGTAATTTTATTTTTAACTAGAACAAGTGAATGAAAAACAGAGAAGGTGAATGTGAGCAAACAGAAAATTACGAGCAGCAGCTCTGTGTGTGTTGAGAAAATATTAATATTTTATGTTTTAATTTCTACTGTGTGAAAAATTCCTCCTCTGCCTCCCGGCCTTCACGTGGTATCAGAGCTTAGTTCGAGTATCAGATCAAAGCAGATCATCTGGGTAAATTTCAAAATGGCAGCAAGCACAAGCTTGACAAACCCACAAATTCCACAGTTTAATGGGAAGAATTATGAGTACTGGTCAATTACCATGAAAGCACTATTTAGCTCACAAGGATATCTGGGATTTAGTAGAGAATGGATTTGCAGAGCCAGCAGATGCAGTAGCATACAATGCTTTAACACAAGCAGAGAAAGACTTATTGAAGGACACAAGGAAGAAAGATTCAAAGGCTTTATTTTATCTGTTTCAAGCTGTACATGAGAGCATTTTTCCAAGGATTTCAGCAGCAACAAAGTCCAAACAAGCATGGGACATACTTCAAACAGCCTATCAAGGCATGGCAAAAGTTAAAACAGCAAAGCTACAAATGCTGAGAAGAGATTTTGAAACAATATGTATGAAGGACAATGAATCTGTAGATTCATTCTACACCCAAGTCATTGGGGTGGTTAATCAAATTAGGTCTCATGGAGAGAATCTGGAAGATACCAGAGTTGTTGAAAATATTTTAAGGAGTTTGCCCACAAATTTTTTACCGGTTGTAGTTGCAATAGAGGAGACAAAGGATCTCTCACAGTTCTCAGTTGATGAGCTGTATGCATCTCTAATTTCTCATGAACAAAGGCTGAAAAGGTCAGCAGATACATCACTGGAGCATGCTTTCAAAACTCACGCTTCAGTCAGTCAAGGAAGAGGTAGAGGTAGATCAAGAGGAAGAGGAAGAAACTCTTACAGAGGTGAAAGATACAGTTTATCAAACTCAAGTGGAAGAGTGGAAGATGCAGCAATCAAGGCTCAAACCAAAACCCATCACAGAATCAGTCACAAAATCAAAGGTATGATAAATCTCAAGTCCAATGTCACTACTGTAAAAAATATGGGCATTATATGAATGAGTGTAGAAAGAAGCAGTATGATAATAATAGACCAAATGCAAATTTTTCAAGAGAAGGTCAAAATCAGGATTCAGATAAGAGAACAATGTTTTTAGCTTGTAATGTTGCTCAAGCAAATGAGAAAGATGTATGGTTTTTAGATTCAGGCTGTAGCAATCATATGACAGGGAATCTAGAAATGTTTTCAAGTTTAAATGAGAATGTAAATTCTGATGTTACATTGGGTAATGACAACAAAGTGTCAGTCAAAGGAAAAGGAGATGTCAATATTCTAACTAAACAGGGGAGAAAAGTATATTTCAGATGTGTATTTGTGCCTGGTCTGAAACATAACTTAATGAGTGTAGGGCAACCCCGGTTCAAAAGGGTATAGAGTAACCTTCAAGAATGGTCTGCACAATTTTAGACAAATACCAAGCAACCGCCTTATTGCAAAAGTCGAATGACAAACAACGTATCGTTTCCCTTAAAGATAAGGCCCGATTTGAATATAAATTATGCTCAAGCACAACACTTAATGAATTCACAAGTGGGTAGAGAAGAAACTACAGCAGTAGTGCAGACAATCTTTCAAGCTGAGATAAAAGATGAAAATTGGTTATGGCACCTGAGATTTGGTCATCTCAACTTTGGAGGTTTAAATTTACTTCATAGGAAAGGCATGGTCAAGGGACTACCTTTAATAGAAAAACCAGAAAGGGTATGTGAAGGGTGCATTTTAGGAAAACAACATAGAGAATCATTTCCAGCAGGAAAGTCAACTAGAGCAAAAGCCCTTTGGAAATTATACATTCAGATTTGTGTGGACCTATGCAAACACCTTCAATAGGTGGTAGTTTTTATTTTCTGACATTCATTGATGATTATTCAAGAAAAACATGGGTTTACTTTCTAAAGCAGAAAAATGAAGTGTTTGATCTGTTTCGTCAGTTCAAGAATTTGGTTGAAAAACAAAGTGGTTATTATATCAAAGTGTTGAGAACAGATAGAGGTGGTGAATATATTTCAAGAGAATTTTTTAATTTTTGTAAGGATCATGGAATTCACAAGCAATTCACAACTAGATACACACCTCAACAAAATGGAGTAGCTGAAAGGAAAAACAGAACAATCATGGAAATGGCTAGAAGTATGTTGAAAGCCAAACATTTGTCAAATGAATATTGGGCAGAAGCAATTTCTTGTGCAGCCTATATTATGAATAGGTGTCCAACAAAAAGTGTCATGAATATAGTACCTGAAGAAGCATGGACAGGAAGAAAACACAGTGTTACTCACATGAGAGTATTTGGATGTGTAGCATATGCACATGTGCCTGATGAATTGAGAAGGAAGCTAGATAACAAAGGAGAAAAATGTATATTTGTTGGATACAGTGAAGAATCCAAAGCATATAAGCTTTATAATCCAACAACAAAGAAAGTTATAATCAGCAGAGATGTACAATTTGTAGAAGATGAAGCATGGGATGGAAGTATAGAGAAGACAGTCAATATTTCAGCTAGTATACCTCAAGAGGAGAATGAAGTTTCAGCATCAACAAATATTCCAGCTATTGTGACTCCTACCACTCCCATTCAAGCTCAGCAAAGTGGTCCACAAGTGACACCAGCATCGACTATAAGAACAGCCTCAATCATTCAAGGAAGCAGTCCAACAAGAGGACAACAAACACCATCTACAGCAGGACCATCAGGTCCACATTCCACAAGTTCAAGTGATATGTCAAATCCTACATTGGCAAGTCTGAGAAGACAGAAAATCAGAAGCATAAGAGATATATATGAGCAAAATGAAGGTGAGAATAATTCAGATCAGATTTCTCTTTTGTGCATTTTATTCTCAAATAGAAGATCCAATTCATTTTGAAGATGTCAAAGATGATAAATGGGTAAGTGCTATGGATGAAGAGATTGAAGCAATTGAAAAGAATCAGACATGGGAACTAGTCAGTCTTCCAAAAGACAAAGATGTCATTGGAGTGAAATGGATTTATAAAACCAAATTGAATGAAAAAGATGAAGTTCAGAAGCTTAAAGCAAGATTGGTTGTAAAGGGCTATTCACAACAGCCGGAATTGATTACAATGAGACATTTGCACCTATAGCACGATTGGATACTATAAGGATGATTTTAGCATTAGCAGCTCAGAATAAGTGGTCTGTATCTCAAATGGATGTAAAGTCAGCTTTTTTAAATGGTTATTTAGAAGAAGAAGTTTATGTGGATCACCACCGATATGAAATTCGGTCAAGAAGACAAAGTTTACAAATTGAAAAGGCAACGTATGGTGAGTTATAGCAGAATGAATGGATTTAATAGATGTAGCAGTGAGCCCACACTGTATACAAAAATGAATGAAGAAGGTGAAATACTAATAGTATGCTTATATGTGGATGATTTAATATTCACTGGAAATTTGTCAATTGATCTGTTCAAGGCAGACATGAAGAAAGAATTTGAAATGACAGACTTAGGTCTGATGAAGTATTTTTTAGGCATTGAGGTGAATCAAAATGAAAATGGTATTTTTATTTCACAGTCAAAATATGCAAATGACATTTTGAAAAGGTTTAATATGATGAAGTGCAAACCAGCACCAACACCTACAGTGACAGGTCTGAAACTAAGCAAGGATGATAGAGGGTCTAATGTTGATCCAACTTTGTTTAAGAGGCTTGTTGGAAGTCTCATGTATCTCACAGCCACAAGGCCAGACATTATGTATGGAGTAAGTTTGATTTCTAGGTTTATGGAAACACCAAAAGACACCCATTGGAAAGCAGGGAAAAGAATTTTAAGGTATGTAAGTGGAACAAGAAATTTTGGCATTAAGTATTCAAGTTCAGATGAGTTCAAACTCATAGGATACACAGACAGTGACTGTGCTGGCAGCATTGATGACAGAAAAAGCACGTCTGGTTATGTATTTAATTTTGGGACTGGAGTTGTCTCATGGTCTTCAAAGAAGCAGCCAATAGTTTGTCTTTCATCAGCCGAAGCAGAGTATGTGGCAGCCACAAGTGCAGCATGTCAAGCAGTTTGGATGAGAAGAATTTTGAAAGAATTGCAAAATGAACAATTGGAGGCAACAAAAATTTACTGTGATAACAATTCAGCCATTGCTCTTTCGAAGAATCCAGTCTTTCATAAGAGAAGCAAGCACATTGATACTAGATATCATTTTATCAGAGAATTAATTAATAATGAAATATTTTTAGAATTTTGCAGATCAGAAGAACAAAGTGCAGATATTTTTACAAAGCCGCTGGGAAGAGATAATTTTATTTTTCAAAGGAACAGATTGGGCATGGTGGACAGCGCAGTTATGCTTAAGGGGGAGTGTTGGAATATTAACCCTAACTGCTGTCGTCCCCGCCAACCAGCCCGCTATATCCAATCAATAAAGTCATTGCGATACCGCGGAGTCTTCGGTAATGTTTTATATCAACCGCCTGCCGTACCTCCAGCCAATGCCCGCTATATCACAATCAATAAAATATTCATCGCGATATCACGGGAGACTTCGTAGAAGTTTGTTTTACTTTTAACCGCCAGGTGTTTACCGCAGTTTACCGGGCCGTTAACTAACCGCTGCCCGCAATATCGCAATCAAGATTTTAACCATCGCGATACCGCGGGGAACTATGGAGAAAGCCGCCACCGCCAAAGGAAATATCGGGATGCGAAATATTTAATATTTAAGTTTGAATTTTATGAAAAGGACATTGTATTAAATGTATTTTGACGGGGGAAAAGTTAGTTAGGTGAATTTGAAAAATTGTATTCGTTTCCTCTCATCCGTGAAAATTCTTCACGTGACTTTTTACCTTAGCATATATTTTGTAATTGTAATTTTATTTTTAACTAGAACAAGTGAATGAAAAACAGAGGAAGGTGAATGTGAGCAAACAGAAAATTACGAGCAGCAGCTCTGTGTGTGTTGAGAAAATATTAATATTTTATGTTTTAATTTCTACTGTGTGAAAAATTCCTCCTCTGCCTCCCGGCCTTCACAACCTACCACATTTATCAACAATTTGACGGGCCAAGCTCTCCAGGTGCTCAGGTGGTCTATTTCCCTCAGAATTGGGGAAGGCAAACAAGCAAAACAGAATCCAGCTGTCGTCCTTGGACAGCTGTTGCATCTCATGGACATGGGCCCTCATATTTTTATCATATTTTTAGCAACATCTCTATTTCTGGTGGTAACCACAATTTTGCACTGGTTACTGCCAGTGGGAAGACCAAGTCTTTGTCCCAAGTTCTCACCGGAACTTGTCTTCCACAGGTCATCCAGAACAATCAAACATCTTTTGCCCTTCAACTTATCATGTATCAATTGAGCTGCTCTTGTAAATCAATGTGGGAGGCTAAGTCACATTGCAAAGTTCTAAGAGAATAAGTCTGTGAAACAGAAATCCAGGCAGAATACTCATACCTATGTTTTCTTCTCTCGTAGACATGCCGCAGAAGGAATGTTTTACCCAGGCCGCCCATTCCCACGACGGCAACAACACCAACAGCAGGGTCGTCTAACAATCTCACTATCTTCTCAACCTTGTGCTCCACTGCTACTGCTCGTGAATCTGTCTCCAAGATAGTTTCCACTGTTTCTCTTTCTGAAGTAGTAGTTGAAGGCTGATTTAAATTCAACACATGATGAACAAGCTTGAGTTCTTGTGCGGTTTGAATGGTAGAGCTCGTCCTATTTTTCAGTTCTTGAATCCTCTTCCCCATCTTATACCGAAAGCCTAATTGACTAAAACGGTACATACGGGATTGAGAGGTATTGATAAACAAAGGCTCAGCAGCACATTCATCAATTATGTCTTGGGCGTCAAAAGCTATCTCCGTCACTTCCTCCAGCCATTTTTTCACAGTGTCATCGTGTCCACTTAGCTCATCCGCAGCTTTTACATAACCAGAAATATGGCTGAGCTTCTTCTCCAACCATTCAAAATTCTTTTTGAAGTGGAGCAGCGGCGATGCCCCCTGCGCCACCATTTCGCTAAGCTTTTTAATCACGATTTCGGCAACCGCAATAGCAAGTCCAGATGCCATCTTTGATTTATAATTGAGGCTGAAATTGTGCTGATCTGAAATCGCTAATGGATGCGAGTCAAGCTGAAATTTGGTGAAAGGTGTGTATTCTTAGTCCGCAGCTGTAGACATATATAAGCGGCAGGAACAAGTTTTACCTGTGAGCGACATTGCTTCCTCAAAGCAAATTAGCTGGGAGTGGGAAATAGCTACCGTTCATTACAAGACGGCAACTTAAATTAATCTAAATTAAATTAAACCGTTATCATTTCCCTGTCGAAAAAGTTACAAATAGGGCGGCAAGATTATTTATATGTCCGCCTAAACATAGAGCCCATCACCACGTTATCTAGATGTCATCGTAACTTTGTTTTATGTTTTTTAGTTCAACCAAATGAAACATTTATATCCTTCCAAAAACATCAAGACAATAAAACTATGTAAATGTAATTATGAGATGGAACACCAAGCATATCTTTATGCATCCAACTTAGTTTAATTTAAGTAATCTATAAACCTATAAAATAAAATGTTAGAGAAATCTTATAAGATGGGAAAGATATAGTTAGATCTACTTAATAAAATAAAATAATTTACAAATTTATTAAATAAAATTAATGAATTATTGTTTTGTTTTCTGCTTTATTTTATTTTGATTTTATCAAACATATTTCTAAATTTATAAAATAGAGTTATATATAAGATTTGCATATTTAAATATAAATAAACACTTTTTATATGTAGATAATATTACAATAAAAAATATAACTATAAATATTAGAATTTAGAATTGGATTAATTATCGATATTAAAAGAAATATATAAATAAATATGGTAAGAAAATAAATAGAATAAATGTAATCAGCTTTAATATTTATGTTGAAGAATATTGTTATAGATGTTAAAAATAGATTCATTAAAAGAGGGGTTTTTGAAACGGCCTTGATCCCTTTTACATCAAGAAAGATACAACATTAAGCACAACAAGATGGAACAACACAAAAGGCATAGCCAGACAAGACTACAGAAAACAAAGCTTTACATAGCAAGAGATACCACCCAACCAACACTAAGTCAAGGTGGTTTAAAGAATTATTCTTTTTTTTTTTTTTGAATCGTAACACAAGGATTCCTCTCCACAAATCTTTTCATATTTTTTTACCTATCTAGAGATGTTGTTTAGGGTTTTTGTTGAGGATTTTTTTATGAGAGGGTTAATTGAATTTTGTTTTTGATATTAAAAGTGGGGGAAAGACCCCTAAACCCAAGAGTTTAAACAAAATAAGAAGAAAAACAAAGGCCAACTAGGCCAATCAACCATAAACCATAAAAAGGAGGCACAAAAACCTCATATAAACAAACACAAAAATAATTAGAAGTAGGCACATAGGCCTAAACAATGAGAAAATAGCAAAGACAATGAAACAAGAACCTTTACTTTTTAGAAGAGGTAATGAATTCCTATTTTTTCTTCAACAAGTCCATGGCTTCCCTCTAGTCCTTAGCACTAAGACAATCATAAACCAAGGTACTCTAAGTCATCTCCTCTTGATCTTTCCTAATTTTCCTTATCTTTGGCTTACCAAAAGCAACTCCAAAAATTTCATGTTGCATGATCTCATCCACAATATTAGTGATATTGCCAATACCTTCCTTAAGGGCAGCAATCATGTCCCTTATGTTTTCACCATCTCCTTCAAGATCATCCATCAAGGAGAAGTTAGGCATTTCCTTTAGTTTCTCTACTATATTTTGGTCGGGGTCATTTCATATTCCTTCTTCATTTTCCATTTCCTCTAACTCCTCATTAAGTTTTTCCTTACCAAATTCATCCTCTCATTCAAGTCCCTTTGAATCCTCTTCATTCTTTTCCCCAAAGATTTCCTCTTCCATACTATTATGCTTCCCCTCCTCAACGTTTATTTCCTCTTCTTCATCCTCCAAATCAATGTTATCTTGAATACATTCCTCAAATTCAAGGAGGAAATATTTATCCAAGTTAGTCATGCCCTCATCATCAAGCACTCAATTTCTCCCTTTATTATTTTTACCTTTATTCTTCTGGCTTACATTAGCTAGTCTAGTAGACCATCTTTTGTCAGACCCACTACTGTTTAGACCCAACTAGAAAGGCTCGAGTTCATCCCTAATTTCAATAGTTATAGAGCCAAAGAGCCCCACCTTCTTTTTAGCACTCTTGAGAGGAGGGGAAGATATTTTCTGAGGGGTAGTAGCCTCTATAAACAACACAGAAGAGAGATTTGGGGATGTGGCAATAGAGGAAAGCCCTTTTTAGATTTTGATTTTGAGCTCGAAGGGGGAGCTTTAGGGGAAGACTGTGGTTTATTTTCAAGGAGCTTTGTATCCACAAGGGTGGCAATGGAGGTAGGGTTTGAATGGGGGGTAGCATCACACACAAATTTATAAAGGGTATAAATTAAGCCTTAGTGTAGGAGTAGTGAGGCTCCTTTAGAAATGCAAGTTGTAAGGGATGACAATAGGAAAAAGGATAATTAATCCACTCCTTGTGATGAACATGATTTAACAAATAAAAATTATAACCATGTAAATTGTTATGTTCCCTCAAGGGTGAAATACCTAATTAAGTGAATTCTTGCTAAGTTGTAGGGGGAGGCAACTTCTCTCAATCATAGCCATTTTGCAGATGAACAGGTTTCTCACCTTCCTCAAAGAATCTATCCTTGAATTTAAGGTATTTCCTAGTACAAATATTTTCCACCTTCAAACCTTTGTATTGGAAGCTTATGGCTTTAATGAGACTAGCAATAACTTTGAACTGGATAACACCGATGATGACTTTAACAACATTCCAAGAGTTATAGAATTTTAAGATTAGGTTATCATCATGCCTCTACATTGTTTGGAAGAAGGGAGTGAGATTGACTTCCTAAAAAAATTCTCCACAAATTGACATTTTGTTTGAGCGGGAATTTTTTTCCTAGGGCCACCCATTCTAGCAATAAAGAATTTACATAGAGGAAAAAAAATAAACCTTACGAGTGGGAGGGATGGGGTTTGAAATGCACAAGTAACTATTAAAGAAAAAGTAGCTAAATAGAGGGGACGCGATATGGCTTGTGTCAAGCTTGCGGATAATTATGGCCCAGGTATAAAAATTGTGCCACCTATCAAAGGTACTATGTACTTTGGGGGTGGCTCATGCAAATAAAACCTTGATAGAATGGAGTTAAGAGTATCTCAAGTTGTATTGTCATTCTAGAAATCTTTCATTTCTGTAATTACACTACTTTCCCAAAAATCAATAAGATTTAGAGCATGAAAAGACATTATTACCAAATTAAGCAAAAAATGATGACACTACCCTTCAAATGAGGAGGGATTAAATCCTCATGATTTAATTTTATATTTTTAAAATCAATTTCTATCCTTTTCCTATATGCCAATATGTAATCCTTGTCAACATTATTCTTTTATGGATCCACCCACACATCTGAGAGGGACAAATGATAAATAAAATTAAAAATTTGAGAACCATCAATGATTGAGACAACTTAGGAGGTCAAAGCAATATGAGTCACCTTGTTGTTCATGTTAGGCAGCCACCTATGGTCAAGTATTTCATTTAAATTTTTTTCCTTGATGTTGAAAGGGATATTTTCAAATCCCTAATAGGTCCAATTAGGGCAGGATAATCCAATATTAGTTGCCTCATTAGCTGTCATATTTCCTTCCCTATAGGAATGGTAGATCTTAAATTGGAGAAAAGTATCTTGAGAGAAGGTTTACTATCCTCCATCATATCGCTAATCATCCAAGGCTCAACATAGACTCCTTTTAAGATGTTGATAATGAGTATAGAATCACCTTTGATTATAACCTTGAACTGCATCCTTTTTCTTTTAGTCTCCTAATTGTCCACCAAGTCATTGTTGCTTCAGAAACAATATTGGAGCAGACTCCAGTGTTTTTAGCATATCTTTCAATGAGGATACCTTCATGGTCCCTGATCACACGGTCCCATGTAGCAGCCATACTAGGGTTGCCTTTGGAACATCCAGTAAAGTTTAATTTAAACCAGCCTTCCTCAGGAGGAATCCATTTAGTGGCTTTCCTACTCAATATTTTAGCCCAATTGATTCATGAAATATCATGTACACGTGATGCCCCATAATTATTCAATTCTAATTTCTCCATAAGAAGGAAATAATTTTACGAACTCATAACTAGTCGAATTAATGTTTTCCTAAAGTTACTATTTTTTGAGAGAAAAACCTACATGTTAATTCTTCTCTAATCTCTAAAAAAATTGTCGTTTCTCTCTTTTCATAAATTCTAGGAAACCACTAGAAGATTCTATTTCCATAGGTTGACAATGATGGGGTGAGAGAAAGGGAAGTTGTTCCAATTGTTAACAAAGTCCTTCAAGGAGGAGGGGAAAACCTAGCAAACCATCAAAGACTTGAGAACATTGATCCAAACCCATAGTGAAGAAACAACTTAAGAGGAGGTGGTCTATGCTTTCAGTATCTTCAAGGAACAAAGGACATCTATTAATAAATTGGATCCCTCACCTATTAAGGTTGTCCACGGTAAGAATGTTACCATGAATAGAATCCCACCAGAAGCAATTAATTTTGGGGAGGAGTTTAGGAATCCAAACCTATTTCTAGTCAAAGTTAGTGTAGGAGAGAAAAAATTGCTCTATCATATAGTAAGAAAATTTAATAGAGAAAATGCCAAAAGGACTGTTTCTCCAAATCTACTTGTATCCATTTTATTTTGGGAGAAGAAGGTATAATCCTCGATTTGACTTCTTAGATCCTTCAAAATTTCTACCTCATTTAGCTAGCTGACACCCCTCATTAATTAATCTACCCATAAAAGTTTGATCTTCAAAATTCTTCCATTTCAAGGTAGGACCAATCCTTGATCAATATAGTTATTGAGGGAGCCACCATAAGCCCAAGTTAGCTTAATTTTAATGTTATTGAATTAATTTAAGGAGGAGAGGGTAGGGCCCTTAGACCAAATATCCTCCCAGAGCCCTGTATTCAAACCATTTCCCACTCTTTTTCTAGTCCCTTGCTTAATAATACTTCTTATTTTCACCAGGTTATTCCATATAACTGAGCCACTTGGAAATTTGGGACCCATTAAATTCTTTTGGTTCTCATTAGCAAGGTATTTTGCTTTCAAAATTGTCACCTAGTCTTTCTCTTCAGTCAAAAGAAACCAACCAATTTTAGCAAGCAACACTTTATTAAGGATTTTCAATCTTCTAACACCCAGAACCCCTACCTTTTTAGGCATGCAAACCTTCTCCCATCTCAACAACACAATTCTAAAATTATCCTCTATTCATGTCCATAGGAATTTCCTCTGGATTTGTTCAATCTTGGAGGCTATACATGTTGGAACCTTGAATAAGGAAAGGAAATAAACAAGAATATTTTATAGCTCGATTCTTTGAGAAGTTGAAGTTTCCCTTCCATTCGGTAAGTTTATTTTGAATTCTTTCTATTATGTCATTCTATTAATATTTTATAGGCTTCTTAGTAGCTAGAGGTAGACCAAGGTAAGAAGCTTTGGGGAGCAGATTGACATTACAAAATCCTAATGAATCTCTCTTTAATCTATTGGTCAGTATTGAAGAAATAAAACTTAGTCTTTGTGAAATTCATAAATTGGCCTAAGGCTTGGGCATAAGCATCCAATGTTTTTTTCCAAAAGGAAACTTGTACCATTGAGGTTGCACCAAATAGAATGGTTTCATCTATAAATTTTTGGTGGGAGGCAAGTAGGAGAGAGGAAGCAACTTTAATGCCTTTAAGAATCCTCTTGTCGCTCGAGAATTTTTTGGATACTCCTCCCAAGAACATCAATCACCATAATGAATAGGTAGGGTGAAAGAGGGTCTCCTTGCCTCAAACCCCATCCATAAGAGAAAGAGCCCTGAGGAACACCATTGACCAGAACAAAGAAACTTAGAGAAGTAACACAAGCTTTGATCGAATTCAGAAATCTTCCTTTAAACCCATATTTCCTATAGGACTACCATCAATAATTTCCAAGACACTCTATCATATACTTTGGAGATGTCTAATTTGAGTGCTATAGTGGGTTTCTTCTTGTATTCTATAGAATGGATGTACTCATGAGTTACTATAGCAATATCAAGAATTTGTCTTCCTACAAAATCCTTTTTGATTTAGAGAGATAATTTTATGTAGCGGCACTTTCATCCTATTGAAAATTAATTTAGAAAAGATTTTATAAATTGTGTTATACAAACTAATGGATCTATAATCCATCATAGTGACCTCAGGCATCCCCATTTTTAGGGGCTAGCACAATGTACATAGAGTTTAGTTGCTTTAACAACTTTCCAAATCTAAAGAAATCCCTGGCAGCAATAAGGTCATTAGAAGTTATCTCCCAAAAGTATTGAAAAAAGGTAGGTGGAAACCATAAGGGCCTAGAGCTTTGTAGGCACCAAAGGAGAACACAACATATTTAGGCTCTTGGTATGACATAGACTTAACCAAATTATTAAGATCTTGATCATTGATAACATTAGGAATCATACCTATGAGATCATCTACATTAGAAACATCTAGATTTTGGCTAGATAAGGAGTCCTTAAAGAAAGAAACATCGGCCTCAACAATATCCTTTTCCTCATTTAGAATAGTGACATGCTCCCACATAAAGGACCTGATCCTATTTCTTTTTGTGTCTCAAAGTATACTGGTGAAAGAATTTAGTTTTCTTATCACCCTCTCGTAGCCACTAGACTCTTGATTTCTATTTCTAGAAGATTTCCTCTCTTTTTGAGAGCATAAGCCATTCCATTCTTAATTTCCTTTCTTTTATCGAGGTCTCCTCTTCCATTTTTTTTTTGACTGACTTGTAGACTGAACAATATAATTTATTTTTTTTGAAACATATTTCAAAACAAAATTTTGTTCCATCTCTTGACCTTCTCCTTAACCCATTTTAGTTTTTGGTCTAGACGAAACATAGGTGTCCCTGAGCATGGCTAATTCCAACACCTTTGGATCAAATATTTGAAGTTAGGGTGTGAAACCTACATCATTTTATATCTGAAGGGGAAAGAACCTTTAACAATAGTGTCTTCCCAGGTAAGTGCACAAAGTTGAGTCCAAGAAACGTGGAATTTTTTTCCTTAACCAAAAAATTGAAATCGGCTTTGACAAAACGGGATCCCGATTTTTAAAAATCAGGATTTTGTTCAGCTTTGGGATCTTGAGACTAACACAAAACAGGATCTTGATTTTTAAAAATTAGGATCCCATTTCCCATAGGATCCTAAACCAATGGAAAAGGAACAGGATCCTGATTACCATGAAACGGGATCCCGATTTGTAGAAATCAGGATCCTGTTTTGTAGAAATCGGGATCCTATTTTGTAGAAATTGGGATCCCATTTTATATTGCTATTTTTTTTTAAATAAACATATTTCATTGCACAGAGGACGAGACCCCGAGTACTAGCGACAGCGACCCCCACAAATAGCTACAGGTACCCGCCCACGTCCCATTTTTTTGCAATTTTCTATTTTTAATTGAAATTGTGAAGAAAATAAGTGAATTTAGCATGTTTTTTTATTTATTTCACATTTTGAGCATTTTTTTAACTGTTATAGTAGACATGAATAATTGTAAAAATAGACAAAAAAATGCAATGAAACCTGGAGGTTTTCTAATAAAAATGAAAAAATGAACCTTGAATTATGTTTTACAAACAAAATTTAACTTTTGAAACCTAAATCGTTCCATTAAACCAAAAAAAATTGAATTTGAAAACCCTAATTGAAAAATTTAAATTGCATTTCAAAAACCCTTGAAATCTAAATGAAATAAAAAAATTGCATTTAGAAACCCTAATCAAGCTTTTTGAAACCTCAATTCAAATCAAATGAAAAATTGAATTTGAAAACCCTAGTTTGAATTGAAACAAAAAATTGCATTAAAAACCCTAATTGCTTAGAAATTGAAACCCTAAATTGAATTGGAACAAAAAATTTGTTAAAACCCTAAATTGAAATCGAACAAATCATTTTGATTTTGAAAACTAGGTAATTTCGAGCTCAAAAAAATTCATTTGCATTGCTTAAATGTTTTAAATTTTATTTGTATTGTATGGAAAAAATGATATGTTAAACTTTCGTTTCAATGTTAAATTATAATTATATTAGAAAACAATATGTTAAAGAATAGTTAAAATTCATAAAGTTTATCTTGATGTTTGTTTGTAAATTTAGTTAGCAAATTCGTAAATCTAAGCACGTACAATCGATTCCAATTGGCACTAACTTGCAAGTCTAAATTATGCCAAGGGCCACCCAAAATTCACCCTGATTTTTCTAAACCCTAGAGCCTAAACTATAAAATATAAACCCTCAACACTAAAGCATTTGAATTTTGTCTTAGGGCCTTAAAATGAAATTTGGTTGCCTTAAAAAACCCTCTATTGTCACCATTTAGTAGAGCTTTTTGTAATTTTTTCACTTATTTGAACACATAATATAAAACCTTTTGGTTTCTACAAGTTTATGAAGAGTGGATGATCACTCTCTATGACACTTAGACATGATCATTAAGGATCTAAATCATTGGAAGAAAACTTTATTCTATTATATCCACAAGATAGGAGAGCGTGAGTGAGAGTGCTATGGGTAAATTTTCTTTCATTGGACATACCTAAAATTATGTAGGTTCAATGTCAAGAATGGGTCTATTTGTTAGATTTATGAAAACTATTATGAATATCTAGAATGCCATAAAAGTATAATTATAGTAATTCCAATTGGAAACACTTGGGTACATATATATCATATGAAATTTAAATCTAGTAAGGTGTCTATTATATAAGAGAGTTGATAATACATGGAAAGAGGTTTGTATGGGAATATATGTATTAAGAAACACATACCACATGACCTCTATAGGATTTTTAAGATGTGATCCTAGATAATAATCCACCCATCCTCAATCATAATGGATTCTTTAGCAATTAAGAGAGATTCAATAACCATAATATTACCTATATTTTGATACTATATAGATTTATGTGGAAGGATAGAAATGCATCAATAAGGAGACCAAGATGGAACCATTTAACACCTAGAAGGTACACCTATTACATGGGAAAGGGAGGAGGTACATGATGATAGGTTGGAGGAACTACATGCTATTATTACAATTTAGAGATACCTGAGGAGGATTCATATAAAAGAAATATAATTAAATATTTATATTATTTAATATATTATATTTAATAAATATTAATATAATATAATATATTAAATAATATAAATATTTAATATCATAAAATATAATATAAGATTACAATTAAGGATAGGTAATGTTACAATTTACTTGGGGTTTTAATGAGGATTAGGCTTAAGATTCAATTAGGTTTGTAGAAAATAGTTAGGTTACAATTAGGAATATATAATAAATATTAATATAATTATAATACAAATATAAATTAATTTAAATATAATATAAAATATAATATAATTTAATATAATTTAATATAGGAATACATTTAAGATTAGGTAAAGGTTATAATTTAATTAAGTTTCAATTAGGTTTACAATTCAATTAGGATATGGTTAGGGGTGGGGATCATTTAGCATTTTATTATGGTTAGAGTATGGGTTACATTTAAGATTATTGTTATTTTTGTGATATGCATAGATGATTCATTTTTAACATGATGCTTTTTTTATTAGAGGGGTAAACACTTTTGACCCAGAGCTAGATGGAACCAATGAGGCTATAGTATGACTAAATTTGGATCTCACTAGACATCTAGATCCCCTTAAGCCATCCTATCACCCTAAATCATAAATCGATTTCTTAAGGGGTCCCAATATGACAAATTTCTTAAGGGGATCAAAGAAGTTCTTAAAATTTGGTGAAGTTGCCCAAGGCAATCAAATTTAACAATAATAAGATCGTGCAAGATTATAATATGAATGAGATTTCATGATCTAGGTCAATCAGTTGAAACAAGAGTAGATCTCAATCAACTATTCCATGGGAAAATGTTCTTCACTAACTTGCAAGTTCATTAAATGTTCCAAGGGGTGCCAAAACTTTACCCTAAGTTTTGTAAACCCTAAACCCTGAACTCTAAAATCTAAACCCTAAACACTAAACCATTCATTTTGTCCTACCCAACACCTTAAATTGAAATTTGGTTGTCTTAGGAAAATCCACCATATTTCATTCCCTTATGCCATGTAATTTTGTCCTAGGATCTTACTACATGTACATCCCCTTAAGTTATCCTATTACCCTAAACCCTGAACTCTAAAGTCTAAACCCTAAACCCTAAAGCCATCATTTTTTCTTTAAAGGATCTTAATGAAATTTGGTTGCCTTGGGAAACTTCACCAAATTTTATTCACTTGAGCCATGTCATTTTCTCCTAGGACCTCACTAGACGTAGATCCCCTTAATCCATCATGTCACCCTAAATCATAATTCAATTTCTTAAGGGGATCAAAGAAGTTCTTAAAATTTGGTGATCAAAGTTTCCCAAGGCAACCAAATTTAACAATAATAAGATCCTGCAAGATTATAATATGAATGAGATATCATGATCTAGGTTGGTCAATTGAAACAAGAGTAGATCTCAATCAACTATTCCACAAGAAAATGTTCTTCACTAACTTGCAAGTTCATTAAATATTCCAAGGGGCACCAAAAATTTACCCTAAGTTTTGTAAACCCTAAACCTTGAACTCTAAATTCTAAACCCTAAACACTAAACCATTCATTTTGTCCTACCCAGGATCTTAAAGTGAAATTTGGTTGTCTTAGGAAAATCCACCAAATTTCATTCCCTTATGCCATGTAATTTTTTCCTAGGATCTTACTACATAAACCCCTAAAGCCACTGTTTAGGCTTCCACGAAATTTGTTGCCTTAGCAACTCCACCAAATTTCATATTCCCTTATGCCATGTAATTTTGTCCTAGGATCTTACTACATAGATCCCCTTAAGCCATCCGCCACTCCTAAACCCTAAACTCTAAAATCTAAACCCTAAACCCTAAAGCCATCATTTTTCTTTAAAGGCTTCCACGAAACTTACGTTTTGGGAAACTTCTGCACCAAATTTTATTCACTTGAGCTATGTCATTTTCTCCAGGACTACTAGACGATCTCAAGCCATCCTGTCACCCTAAATCATAATTCAATTTCTTAAGGGGTCCCAATATGACATTTCTTAAGGGGATCAAAGAAGTTCTTAAAATTTGGTGATCAAAGTTGCCCAAGGCCCAACCAAATTTAAAAATAATAAGATCCTGCAAGATTATACAATATTAATAGTTAATTGTATTTTCATTCAAGTAACATGTGCCTTAGACATATAAATTAGGCTTACATATAATTTTATCATTTGTATTCAATTATTTAAGGCCATTTATATTGAATGGTTTAAAGGTATTTTCTAAACATGTATCTTACATCTTGAAATTACAAATCTAATGCAGGTTCACTCATATCTTAAAGATCACATGGATTCATTCAATAATATTCGCAATCCACCTCCACGCCATCCATCTCCAACACCTTCACCTCCACCTCCACCCACTCCACCTCGTAACCCCCCACCTCCACCAATTCGGAATCAATGAATATGCTCGCTTGGTAAGACAAATCAATGCCAATGTTAGAACCATCCAAGATCAAATCAACATTATTCAAAATGAAGAATGTGTCACACCTCCTGTGAGGATGTTTGCATCTAGGATGCAAACCCTTGTTGATGTTGTCAGGGCTATGGATTGGATCATAGATGAGCATCGACAATGGCTAGAGGAGAGGAGAACTCCTGATTTTGAAAAGGAAAACACAAAGAAATGAAGATTTATGTAGTAGAGAACCACAATAGTTTATAAATTAAAACAATGATCTTAAATAGTTATGAATTTATAAACTCGGTGAACGATGGATATTTTGTGTGATGAGTTTATAAATTTGGTTCCAAATGGATATTTTTCATGACATGAATTTATGATTTTGGTTCTAGATGGATATTTTTAGTGACATGGATTTATGAATTTGGTGGAATTTATGAACTTATAATGAATAATATATAATAGTATATATTTTATGACTATCTACTAGATCATGATTTCTCCTGCTGAAAAATTGTAATATATATGTGTGTGTGTGTGTGTTAGACATAAAATGAGCTTTTGTGAATGTTTCACATTTATTGTTTAGTATGTATGTGCACGTATTAAAAATTTGCATATATAGTTATTAAATTTTGAAATTTGTATGTATGTACATAGTTTAGTTTAATGATTTGTACGCATGCAAATTATGCATCATATTTTTTATTTTAAATGTGTACATGTACATACATTTAATTTTGAAATTTGTATGGACATGCTCTTGAGTTGAACAATCAATGTATATATATGTGCATTTCAATTAAATATATGATCTTAATATATATGTTGCTCATCCTATTTCAATTAAATATATGATCTTAATATATGTATGCACATGGACTATTTTGTATGATTTAATGCAGGTGCACATTTATATCAAGCATATCATGGATGATTTTAACATTGATGATATCATCAATCCACCACCTCAGCCACAGCCACATCCACCTCCCCCTCCCCCTCCCCCTTCACCTAATATGCCACATCCAACACCTATCGGATCTGACGAGACTTGCTTGAGAGCACGAATAAATGATCAAGTTGCATCCTTACAAAATCAAATCAATGCTATGCAAAGTCAAGCATTGATTCCTCCACATGTGAGACGTTTTGCATCTGCGATGCAAAACATTGTTGATGTCATCAAGATGATTGATTATGATCTTGATAGGCATCGACGAGACAGAGAACAAATGAGACAATTTTATTTCGATGGTCTCTCTTACAAACAAATATTAGACCTTAAAATAACAAAATCCCATCTAGCCCCCTACTTTCTTGACCCCATTACTCGACAACCCATTCCACCCAACAAATCTAGAATATCCATGAGGTGGTGCATACATCCGCAGATGAGTGCACATTTTTGGGATTGATGGTATATGGTTTTTGATAGTCCCCCACATGCTAATTGGGAGTACCCATTGTATTTTTTGAGAAAACTATATGTAAAGTTTGTTTTGGGGAAAAAGCCCAATTATTTTGATTTTAGATCATTTTAGGGTGTTGGTGGCGGCATGCCACAACAGAGATTAGGGGCAAGGGTTGATCCTTGACACCCCATGCATGTGCAACCCCTTGTTGTTGCTCCTGGTCCTCCCATTCCTGCACCTGTACATCATCAAGCTCTGGTCTCAACGTTAGGTTCCCTTAGTACACTCGCAGGAGACCTTGATCAGCATGCTTCTGCGATAGTGAGTGGGGATCATAGAGACGATGATGATGGAGGAGTTTTTTATGGAGCTGGTCCGAGTACCGCTCCAGGAGTGTCAAGGCTCGTCCCCCATATATGTACTAGTTTTCATCAAGTATGCTATGGACCTGATCAAGCCACACCTAGTTCAGGTGGATGAGGAGATTCTAGTGGTTCATCTGGTCGCATCAGTTCATTTGTAGAGTTCCTCACAGCAGACCATCACCCTGAGGACACTGCGACACAAGTATAAATATGCATCTAGATGTATGTTCATTTTATAAGAATTTTGATGGTTGTATATATCAAAGAAAATTTTGCAATACATTTTAACAATCAAATTGTTTGGTGTACAGATGACACTAACGATGCAAGGGAAATCATCTATTCCACGAGTACATACATTGACACCGGTCGTACTCGGCAACCCTTATGGGGTATTTTGATTTCAATTATGAAATCATAAATTATTTAACTTGATTTTTAAATTTATAATTGAATCACATATATGTTTGAAATATTTATGTTGGTTTAGGCGAGTCAATCGACATCCATGTCGATTCCTCCTAAGGGATTGTCAAGCACTCCTCCACTATCGGGCATCATAGATCAAGGGTAGGTACATTCATATTGTAAATTTGTTTAAAGTTTACATTAGTATAGTTACAATTTTATGAGTTTTGAATTCACTAGATATATGAAATGCATGCATGTACACTTGTAAATATTATAAGTGTTAAATGTCTATATACATGTATGTCTAGGTTGATACCACAATAAGAATGGGCATTGGGAAAACATTTGATGTTGTAGTTACTAGTGAGGCCACTGATTTCCAGGTTGTTTACAAAACTTTCTACACAAAATGTGCAAACTTGAATATATATATATATATATTAACCTAATTCAATTGTACATGCTTTAATTTTGATCTTGTAGGACCTTGTTAGTGCAACTTTCAGCCCTAACCCAGACATAGTTACACCACCAGGAGGACATGTAGAGCAGGTTCCAGATCAAATGGAAATTTAATTTTTTTATTATATTTAAAGTCAATTATAAATTTTAAATTGAATATATACATAATATGAGATTTGTACATATTCTTTTTCTTTTATAGCATGAGACACATATTGTAGTTGAGCATATACAAACAGGTCCTGGAGAAGAGCCTAGTGCACAACCTCAGAATACGGTACAATTAAAATATGATAAATTATAAATTAAATTGAATTAAAAAAATAATAATTGTAGAGTTGTACATCTAATTTTGAATTTCTTTTTCTTGTTTATGTAGATTGATTTAGAGAATTTAGAGGTTACTTCAGGTGCACCAGAGCATCCAGACGTAGATATGATGGTAATTTAATTTTATGATGGATTATAAATTAAATTGTCATTAAATCATTTTTTATTGTCTTACATCTGATTTCATCTTTCTCTTATACAAAGTGTTTCAGGTCATCCACATAGCTCGCATGGTGTGAAGAGGTCTCTTGATTACAGAGATAGTACATGACCTAGAAACATGTGATTTTATGTGTTATATTTGTTTATTTCATGGACTATATTTCTTGTTTCTCATGTACTATATTGGACTTTATTTCATGCACTTAATATATTGGTTTCATGCACTTAATATGTTACATAAATTATGGACTTTATTATTGTTTGAAATTTTATTTTACACCTGTACATTTATGCATTTTATGTTCATAGTCAAGACATTAATATAGGACATTAATGTGAAATTTAGGGATCTCATACATGGATTAATATAGGACATTTTAATATTTATACTTTGCAAATTTAGTGATTTCATACATGATATACATGATATGTACATTCAATAATAGCAATAATTACTTAATGAACTTATTCAATTCATGCCAATCAATAATCCGTCAATAAATCATAATTTACAAACAAAATCAATCTATTTATATACCAGAAAGGATAAAATTTTAAGAAATAAACAATACCATAGAAGATTAGAGAATAAAAGCATTAATAAATACTATAAATAATAACATCTAACACTAATTTATAAGTTGTCAAAACAAATTATGATGTCTTAAGGGGGTCTCTAAAGGGGTCATAATAGAATGTCTTAAGGGGATGTCTTAAGGGGTTATAATACGTCTTAAGGGGATGACTTAAGGGGTCTTAAGGGGATGTCTAAAGGGGTCATAATAGAACATGTTAATTAAGGGGATGTCTTAAGGGGTCTTAAAGGGTCATAATAGAATGTCTTAAGGGGATGTTTTAAGGGGTCTTAAGGGGATGTCTTAAGGGGTCTTAAGGGGATGTCTTAAGGGGTCAAAATAGAATTTCTTAAGGGGATGTATTAAGGGGTCATAATACATCTTAAGGATATAATTGATTTAACAATAATGTATGCATGATATTTAGTGATTATACACTTAGACATAAAGTTTCAAAGTAGGAAAAAATGCACATTTAAGAAACAAAATATATAGAATATTGATTTCATACATAGAAGTACATAGAGTATGTTTAATTCTGTAAGTATGTATGTACATATATGTCATCTCAAAACAATTTTTACAAAATTTGGATATGCCATCTCAAGAACATCTCAAACTCGTGGCTAGAATGTAGTAGGTCTTCACACCACCTAATATCAAAAAGGTACAAGCAATATCAATGAAATCTTCAAAACATACATATTTTAATTTATATAAAACTATCTATATGTACAGAACTCAAGTACCTACATTAAAAGTATTCCACACATGTTTGTAGGTTGAATCTAGGCATCCTCTCCTTTTTGTTTCAAAGTATGAGATCAATGCAATGATGGCTTAAGGATACAAAAAATGACAATAAATCAATTTTAACTATTAATGTCCAAGCAATATCAATATGTAATCAAACATGTATTTAAATATAATTTAACTAATAATTACCTATTTTTTACCAAGTATTCCATGTTGTCTAGGTTGAATCTACATGGACTAGATCCTTTTGGTGATTATGCCTTAAGGATGTATAAAAGGACAATTTAAATCAATTTCAAATAATAAACACTTGACCAATATCAAACATGTATTTAATATTTAAAAGGACAAAATATAACTAAAACTATATTTACCTATATTTACTTATTCCATTGTACCATCCGTGATCCTCTCTTTTTTGCAATGCATCTATGATTGCCTCATGCTCTTCCATAGAAATTGACCATAGCACTTTTTTTGAAGGTCTTCCACGATACTGCTCTAGTTTTATATTTGTTGTGACCACCAAATGTGAATAATGTATAATCTTTTATGTGTTTCATAGTCTTCGAATGCAGGTAGACCATTCTTTCTTCTCAAGTATTTTCATAGCCAAGTTCCAACAACCACCACCGATCCTATTGGAAAACATGTTCAAAAACCATCATCAAATAAGTTCTCAAAATTTTCTTAAGGGGATCAAAGACTTGTTCTAAAAAATTGCTTAAGGGGATCTAAAACTTGTTATCAAAATTTGCTTAAGGAGGTGTCTTAAGGGGATCACCGTACCTATTGGATAATGAAAGCTATCATCATCTTTCAAGGTGTTATCAACTTATGTTTAGTTTCCACACACAGATCCAACCAATATTCTATTTTCTTCTTCATTCCCTCGTGCAATAATAGCATACACATGTCCGCCAACAAAATTCGATTTAATAACTTTTGCATATCCATATAAATAATTTAGTATTACAAAATAACTTAATAAAGTGAAATAAAATGAAATAAATTGAATTAAAATTACCTTCTTGTACAAGGTCTGAAACACGGTCATAATCTTCATATGCAAACAATTGATCATTTTCTTCAATAGTTCTTTCATATTGATTATGTGCTTCTGCAGGTGTCAACGATCTTTGCTCCCACTATTCAACCCATTTTGTATTTTCACAAGCTTCCCAATCTCCTAAGATACAAAACTAGAAAAACATGCAAGCCCCTTGTCCAAATAGTCCATGTGCTTGTATCGCACTCCTAAATGAATGCCATTTAGTAGATCCACTGATTGTCTCACAATCAACTCTAGATACAATATTCTCTTCTTCCACCAACCAAAAGAATTGTTGAACTATAGAGTAATCACTTGAACCAGGTGCAGATAATCTTCTATTACACCAATCCACAATCTCATGTGCATCTTTAAATTTTACTGAATCCTCAAATTTTAATTGTTCTCTAGCAAGAATTCTTTTGACACACGCACCAGCTCCATCATGTTCTCCTTTACCATGCCCAGCTTAAAAACTCCATATATGTTGGACATTAAGTTCCTTGTAACCCTACTTAACCAATAGAACATTCTAGCATTTTGAACTACCCCGTACAATTATCTGACCATATGAGGTGTTCTTTCATATGGATTCCTCTTTTCTTAAATTTCTATAAAATATACTAAAACAATATCAAACAAACTCTGATGAGTGTAACCGATAGTCACTCAAATAAAAATGATACTCCCTCAAAACTTTTCTATCATCCTCAGTGCTATCATTTGCATGTCTATAAACAATATGGACAAACATAGCTTCTTGCACTGAATTATAATATTGAGATTGAATTTCCTCTACGGAGCGAGAGTATAATTCTCCACAAAATCAACCACCGAAAGTATAGTACCAATTGGAAATGTGTTTTACATCTACGAAATTGGCCATCAAGCCATCGAAAGCATGTTCAGAGTGCATGACATATTTGGTATAATTTTATTCTTAAATTCACTCATAAATGCATGCACACTAACTTTTTCTGTAACCAAATCACAACGCTTTCCTATTTTTCCATCTTTTAAAGAATAGTGAACATTCCTAAATCTTTTGACATCTACTAATTGCTGTCCAAAATCATGATCAACACTTTCATGCAAACAAATTCTTAAAAATGAAAGATTTCCACAATTAATGCATTGTCTAGAAATACAAGATCTTGAATAAAATAATTTATCATTAGATTTTTCACAAAACAAACCTGAAATAAACTCTCTTATTGCTTTAGGTGGCATATCAATATGAAAATCCTATATAATCATGTTAGTATGCAAGGTACAACGTATATATCGAAAAACATCATAAAAATAACAAAATTGAACATGTATTTTACAACAAGATATTTGTTGCTTATTAATTTTACATACCAGGGTTTACATTTTTCAAAAGACCTTTGACTTATTTTAATATTAACAGTAACATGAATCGCTACAAAATTTTCTATAAAATTCAGCAGTGTTGTATCTAATAGGTGTTTTGGGTGAGGATCGCGAACTTTGGACCCCACCCTTAATTTTAAGACATCTCTAGCATTAGATGAAACCCTAGTATTATCATGCCAATATTTTTCGATCAAAGATTTAATTTCAACATTCAATTTTATATCAGACCTCGGTAGTCGTCCACTGGAACTCCAACATTGATTGATAGGATCATTTTCTATACTTTCTCTTCTTTTTTTCGCTCTTAGTAATGTTTTAGGATGTATTTTTAAAAATTCACTAATATTGCTTACCATTCTTTTATTCAAAGTTGCTTTATTAACTATAGCAGTAGTTATAGCTCTTCTTGCTACGTTTTTATCTTTAGATCAACTATTTTTCCCAATAGATTGAATGGCACTAGCAATAGTAGACATAACATGTTTTAATGATTGATATTTTCTTTTTGGTTTAACATAAAAGCATAACCTTTTCATTACTTTCCTCATTTTTTGCATTCTCATCAATTACATGTCATTAGTTGACATTGAAATACAAATTTTCTACAATAAAAGAATTTGGTGTATATTCTAAATTCGCATGTGTTCTTATTTTCCTTCAAGAAATTTGACCAGGAAGATTATCGAAAACACCACTTCCAATTTTTAAAAAGTATTTTCATTAAATTCAACATCACATTCTAGATTTTCATCTTCATTTTCATCAACAAGACGGTTTTCATTTTCATTTTCATCTTCATTTTCATCAACAAAATGGTTTTCATTTTCATTTTCATCAAAAATACAAGTTTTGTTTTCATTTTCAAGAAAATGATCATTTTGATTTTCATTTGCAACAAAAGATTTTTGTTTTTTGTTTTCAACAAATTCTATAAAAGTTTCATCTCTCTGAATATAGTCAATGTCGACATCATTAAGTCCAGCATCTTGTTAAACTTCTAAATACAAATTTACCATTTCACTAACATGTGGATTTGAAGACGTACCTAGATTTGTGCATATTGTAACATTCTCCATAGCATTCAAAGAGGGATTTGAAGACATAGTAGGACTTGTTTGTATAATTGTATTCTTCTCCAAATTGACTCCTTGCAAATTAGCTTCATCTACAACCATGGTATCCTCAATGTTTTCATCTTCAATAGTTGTTGAATTGGTTGCTCCACCATCATTCATTGATTTCATTCTCATTCTTCTTTCTCTTTGTCTTTGTCTCTCTTTTTCTCTATTTGCTTCAACTTCTTAAGTCAATGTCTTCCTTCTCTTATTACGAGCTTTATCTCCCATAATTATAAAATTCTCAAGCACAAATGAATGTTAATAGTGAAATACTTCAAAATATTCAATCCAAATTGGAAGTTGAATACCTATTAGGACAAAATTCTCTTGTGTTCCTCAAAACAAGTAGAAAACTACCACAATTCCACTTTAAAAATTGTTTTCTTCATGCCTCCTTTGAAAAATTCAATCCATATTGCAAATTGAAAAACCTTTTGTTCCTCTAAACAAGCACAAAAATAACACAATTGCACTTCAAAAATGGTGTAGATGATGCCCTGTTTGATAAAATCAACTAAAAATCAAGTTCACCACCTGTAAATACAATAGCTTATGAAAAATAATTTACTTTTACTACTCTTAGCCGTACATGTGAAGTTGCAGACTTCACAGTAATTTTTTGCAATATATTTAAATAAAAGAAGATCTTGTTTATAAGAGTCAATATCTCGTTCTTCGGCATTGAATGTGGGGACTGTTGGCCAGGAAATGGGATCCCGTTTATGAAACAGGATCATGTTTCCTTTACAACAGTCTGAATATTATAGAATAGGGAACGTGATCCCGATTATAATCGGGATCCCATTTATTAATAAATGGGATCCCGATTATAATCAGGATCACGTTTATTAAAAAATGGGATCCCGTTTTATAATCGGGATCCTATTTTTTAAAATTTGAATTTTTTTTTGCTTTGTGGTATGGTTTTTGCCTAGGTTTTTGGTTTGGGAAAAGCATTGGAAGTCTGAACCTAGGCCTTCAACCTGGTTTGACCTGCAAGTTGAAGGTCCTAACAATGTCAAAGAAAAATACTGACTTTGGACATATGGCTAACGACCTTTTTTGCAGAATTTTTTGACGAAATTAAAACCCATTTTAGATGAAACAATGCAGATTCTAAATATGTAATTTTTTTTGCAATTGGATTATTTTTTCTATTTTTCAATTAATTTCTTTTTAAATTGGTCCATAAACTTTAAATATCAGGGTTTTTTACTATTTTAATAACTTTTGATCAACATAACATTTTGACAAACGAATTTCATGAGAACAAACTTCAGACAATTCTTTTCAATTTAAAAAAAAAAATCAAAAAATGATAGGTTTAGGTCATCTTATGCATGTCGTACACAACGATTTTTCAAAACGACAAATCTACCTAATAAAAATTTAACAAAAAAAAAATATTCATTAAAAAATTACAAAAAAATATCAAGAACAAGCTTCAGTGAGTCACAAAACTTTTCCCAAAAGGATTTAGAAAAATACGATAATTTAAGTCAAAATATGAATGTCGTACACGTGCATGGTATGGTAAAAAAAAATAACTTTTAAACAGTGGTTTTTAGAAATGCCTATTAAAACTCAATTTGTACAATCTAGGTATTGAAATAAATTACATATTTGGAAACTAGACTCCAAGCATTACATTTTATGATTAGTGACTTTTTTAAATATTTCATCTCTAAGTGCTTCAAATTTTAAGGTCAAATGTGTCAAATTCTAAAAATCAAGAAAAACACTTCCACTTTTTGGCCAAAAAGTGGACTCAACTTCTTGCACACACCCTCCCAATCTAGGAGTATAGCATTATGGTCTAAACCAATTCCAAGGAGGGTAGAGAGGGTTAGCTTGTGAAAAAATTTCCAATTGAACTAGATATCAAAAACCTATCTGGTTTAACCTGTATATGATTGTTTTCATGTCATCTATTGGACCAGATGAATAAATATTCTCATAGGTCAATGTCTACTAAGCCATTTGTTGAAAGGACATCCATGAGGTCCATCATATTGTCTGAAAAGTCCATAAAACCCCCAAGATTCTCTAAGGGGTATAGAGGAGCATTGAAATCCCCCAACATCCAACAATCCTCATAATGTCTTGAAATTAAAGAGGAAATTTTATTCCAAAGAGTAGCTCTTACAGGTTTAGAATTCAGTGCATACATATTGACAAGATTCTATTTCATTGAAGAATTTGAATCTTCCATAGGAGTAACAAGGAAATTTTTAGAGAAAGTACCTTTGAAACTATTGAACATCAGAGGATTCCAAAGAGTAGCAATACCTCTAGAGGCCTCATTAGAATCATAGTTGGAGTAATCAGCAAATGAACAGATGTTCTTCACACTCTATTCAAAGGTAGATTATTGCATCTTAGTTTCCTAGAGAAGAATAATGTCAATTTTGTGAGTGATGGAATAGCATTTGACAAGATATTGCTTGAACGGGTTGTTTAGACCTCTAATTTTCTAAGATAGGATCCTCATAGAAACAAAGAAAGAATCGGTAATGAACTATCATTGACAAAAGGGGGAAGGCCCCCTACCTCTTCAATTCTTTTGTTTATTTTGTCCCAAGAGGCCATCGAAAGTTTTTTGTTTCTCTGAGGTGACATCTTGAGAAGCATATTTAATTCTAGAACTCCTCTATGAAGGTCTTCCAAGCTTGGTTTTCCCCTCCTACATTTTCTTTCTTTGTCTTTTTTGGTTTACCACTAACTTGTGTATAGTCCTCCGCCAAGCCCTCAACAGAGGATTTGCAAGGAGAGGGGAGGTCTTTTTCACCAAAACCCAACAAATCCAACGAGTCCCGAAAGCCTATATGAAAGGATCTAGACTTAGCTAGGTGACCTAAAAAATTTGGTTGAAGATGGTTACTATTCTACATGTTTTGGTTTCCATTTAAGTCTATTTTAATTTCTCCTTCCTCGAAGCCATCTGTATTGCTCGAAGGGTCAATAATCTTGTCATTATCAACTAAATGGGGATCGTCTTCCTTAGGGAAGGGGCATGAGGACCTGATGCCATTAGAAGGGGGAGTGGAAGTATTTTCTTTCTCAAAACCAAAGGATTCATCCCCCTTAGAGTAGGGGACCAATGTCTTAGATCCAATACAAGGGGGAAAGAGAGCCTTTGTCAAGGATTCCTTTAAAGGATCTTTATTTTCCTTAGGGGAGCTAACAATTTTAGAGATAGGATCAGCAAAAACCACCAATTTAGAAAGTGGAGCATCCTACACCACCTCTAAGTTTTGGATAACCTTTTTTGCATTTCAAGACTAATAAGATGGGTTCTTACCATGCCTTTCAAGAGGGTCAGTCATATAAGAGTCACTAAGGTTCCCAAACTTTTTATAGAGCTGATAGAAGATACCATCTTTCTCATATTTGATAGGTTGTTCCACACCCAAAAACTAGATCTAAGGGAGACAAATGAAAGTAAAACTTTATTTACTTCCACGTTCACATAGATAGGAGAAACAAATAGTCTTGATTTCTGCAAAGTAACTTTATCAATGGCAAGAAAATATCCAAAATAACTTGTTATATCATGGAAAACCTTAAGGTTCTAAAATTCAAGGGGTAGACCTCGCAAATGAATCATGGTTAGAGCAGCCACTTTCAAGTCAGCCAAAGGGTCAAATTTTGGTTTCTATTTATACAAAGAGAGGTGGTTCTTAAATTTTCTATCAAACACCCAAGGCCCTCCTATGATCACTTTGAGCATATCTTCATAGAATTTGAAGAAAAATAAGAAAAGGCTATTACTCATTACACTAATGGAAACACTCCCTTTTAACTTTCAAGAAGATTCAATCCATTTTCTAATTTAATCAATATTAGGTTTGAAACCAAGGAACTTACCAACAAGAGTGAGTTTTAGATCAATAATCATCTCATGCAATATGTCATCTAAAACAACAACTTTAAGATTGTCCACCGTACATGAAGCCTCCAAGGAGAGAGTAGACCTAGAAAAACCCAAACATGAGTCTTTATTTTTTAGAGGATTGCCTTTAGGTCAAACCCTTACTTCAGTATTTACACCTCCACAAAAACTAATGATAAAAAGTATAAGAATATTGTGTGTGTGTGTGTTCTTACTCCAAGTGCATCTAGAAAATAAGAAGAGTGAGAATATATATATTATGTAAACCAAAGTGAAATATTTGTGGAGTGTGGATATCCCAAGGTTCTCAAGGGCACAATAAGAAAGGAATTTACAATAATAATAAAAAATAAGATGAAGCTAAGAGAACAAGAATAATATCACTTGTGATAGTTTTGAAGAATCTAAGAAGAACAAGAGAGCCATAAGGAAAATGCTATAGAAAACCAATGTTCTCACATGGAGGAATCAAATATTAACATTGATGCACCCATATGGATAAACCAAAGCTAAATTAGAGCTATTAGAAGTTTTGAAGTGCCATATTTACTAGAAAAATCTAAGAGAGCAATCCAAATGAAAATATTCCTTAAAAATAAGAGAAGATGCAAGATAAAAAGGTTGATGAGCCATTTAGATTCATTCTAAGTGGATTCCCTTGATTTGGGTAGGTGACAAGTGGAAAAATGATTAAAAATAGCCACCAAACAAGAAACTATCATGAGATGATAGCATGTCACATAGAATTCTAAACATCATGCTAGTGTTTAGATAATTTTGGCTAAAAACTTATAATACTTTAGGAAAAGATAAGGCTAACACAAAGGTGAAAAATTTTGACAAAAAGAGACATAGAAATCAAGAACTAAGCACCTTTAGAAGGATAAAGACCAATGTAGGGGATAAAATGATCCTAGGAAGATACTGAGGAATGGACAACAAAGTGAATACAAAATATAGCATGAAATTGAAAGGTATATAATTTTTGACATTACAATATTTTGATTAGATTAAAAATGGAAAGGCTAGTACCCATTACAAAGCAGCCATAGAAGCAGAAGACTGATGACACACAAAAAATGAGAACTAAAAAATAAAAGTGAGACTCACCAGCAATGAGCCTAGAAGAACAACAAAGAAGCCATGCTTTTGAGTGGAGCATGAAACTAAAAAATAGAAACTAGTTATAAGAAACAGAGGCAACCACATAAAGGAAACCAACCCAAAAAATGCAACCCTACAAAAAGAGGGGGAAACTAGCAAAATCCTACAACTTAAACACTAAACAAAGGGTAGCAAGCCCCAAGAAATAACTACATAACTTCCACTCAAAAAATAGGCCTTTTGAGATAGGAAAGAACCAACAAAACCCAACAAATTCCAAAATAAGACAAAGCCATGGCTTAATAAATCTAGAAGTCACTCCCAAAGGGGCAGGACTAGGAACCCAACACCATCTAATCTCCAGTACAATAAGAGAATAGAAGAACTTCTAAGAAAGGGGTAGAAAACCCCTAACAGGCCTTCTAACATTTCTCAAAGAAGAAACATTGGCAAGGTAGAATAAAAACCAACTACAACACCACTGAACCCTTCCAGCCAAACTACTCTCCACCTTGATAGGAGAGAGTTCCACCTCAATAGGAGAATCCAAAAAGGGGGCCAATTGAAGAAGATCACTACTTTCAACCAAATCCATAAAATCCACCTCAAGAGGACATGACTCCACCTCAAAAGAAGTCACCATAAGGTGGACCAAGAAGAAAGTAAGAACACTAGAATAGGCAACAACAATACCCTTTAAGTGCAAAACCACCTCGACAGTCTGAAAAAAGATTTTCAAAGGAGCTAACATGACAACTCCCACCGAATACTTATATAGTAGGGAACTAATAGAAAGGAACCACAAGAATAGACCATTCTACTTCACACAAGCAACAAAACCCCACCTCCCCAAGTAAGTAACTCACCTTGAAACCAACTAGAAAACTTGAACAAACCAAGAGCTGAAGGAAACTAGCCCAGAAAACCTCCTTATAGAAGCATAGCAGTCGTTGGAACATGGACTAACTGCATCAATCTTTCAACCCCTAAAGACATGGGAGAAACCCTAGAGCCAGCGAAGAGAGAAACCCTCTAAAAACCATTCTTGAAGGAACAAAGGAATGGACCGATGACCCAACTGAGCGTGGCCACAGAAGAACCAATCCTTCCCAAGATCAAGGTGACACATTCAAAACATTCTCCACCAAAAGCAACTTGGACACCACACACAGGTAGTCACCACAGACACAAGGCAGGGAGCCAACCAAAACCAAAATTGCAACAGCCACAATTTAAGAACAAGAAGGATAAGCCCAACAAGAATAGAAAAACCAAAAAAAAGGCCACAAGCCTCCAAAAGCCCCAAAATAGGAGCATGAATTCCCATGCCTAGCAAAAGAATGGCCCCCAAAATAGGGCAAGGAGAGCCCGCCTAGAAAGGAATCTACGGGAGTAGACAGACAGCCATGAAACCTCCACAAAAGCCCTAATTAAAGAAATCCCCAACCACACCACGTTCACCAAGAGGCAAACCGCAAGAAAAGGACTTACCCGCAGCACTGGCTATCCAGCCCTAGTTTTTATGTCAGAGATCCATGAATTTGATGTGACCTTTTTGGTTCTATGCATTTCCATATTAATTAACTGCTCTATGCAGTCTTGTGTAGAATATCTATTGTTCTAAAGTAACATAGATTTATTTTTATTTTTTTAACTTAGCAAAATAAAATGGTTAGAAAGTTTTATTGAAATAAAAATTAACTAATTTAGTAATTTTTAAGATTAAAAAATATATAGAATTTTTTAATTTTTTTAAAGAACTATTATATTAATTATATTATTTTTAAAATAATATATTTATTTTATTTATTAAAAAGTATATATATCATCTTTTAAGAATTATAAAATATATTTTTAAAGAAAAAAGCTTATTCTAAAATAATTATTAACACTGATTGATGTACACATACACACATAAATATCAAATTTTAATAAAATAATTATCAATCAATTTTTAAAGATATAATTAAAATTATTCTTAAAGAATAAAAAAGTGTTTCATATTTATTATATATATTTAATAAATACAATAAAATAAATATATCAATTTTATTAAAATATAGTCAATAAAATAATTATTAAGTAAAATAAAATAATTATTAAGTAAAATAAAATAATTATTAATCAACAATTTTAAAGAACAAAAGTTTATTCTATATTTCTTAAATTCTTAAAAAGTGTTATATATGTTTTTAATAAATAAAATAAATATATCATTTTTTAAATAATATTTAAATAAAATAATTAATAAAGAATGATTTTAAAGAACAAAAGTTTCTTCTATATTTCTTAAATTCTTAAAAAGTGTTATATATGTTTTCTAATAAATAAAATAAATATATCATTTTTAAAATAATATAATTAATGAAATAATTCTTAAAAATTAAAAAATTCTATATACTTTTTAATCTTAAAAGTGAAAGAACAGTAAATTTAAAGCTATCAAATTAGTTAATTTTTTTCATTTATAAATTTTTTGAATATATAACTTTCTAACCATTTTATAAATGAAAAAATTAACTGATTTAGTAGCTTTAAATTTAGTGTTCTTTTACTTTTAAGATTAAAAAACATATAGAATTTTTTAATTTTTAAGAATTATTTTATTTATTATATTATTTTAAAAATGATATATTTATTTTATTTATTAAAACACATATATATATAACACTTATTAAGAATTTAAGAATTATAGAATAAAATTTTGTTCCTTAAAATCATTCTTTAACAATTATTTTATTTTACTTAATAATTATTTTATTTATATTATTTTAAAAATGATATATTTATTTTATTTATTAAAAACAAATATAACACTTTTTAAGAATTTAAGAAATATAGAATAAACTTTTGTTCTTTAAAACTGTTGATTAATAATTATTTTATTTTACTTAATAATTATTTTATTAATTATATTTTAAAAATTGATATATTTATTTAATTTGTTTATTAAGTAAATATATCAAATTATGAAACTTTTTTTATTCTTTAAGAATTATTTTATTAATTATATTTTAATAAAATTGATATATTTATTTTATTTTATTTATTAAATATATATAATAAATATAAAACACTTTTTTTTATTCTTTAAGAATTATTTTAATTATATCTTTAAAAGATGATTGATAATTATTTTATTAAAATTTGATATTTATGTGTGTACATCAATCAGTGTTATTAATTATATTTTATTTTTTTATTTGTAATAAACTTAGAATAAATATTTTTTCTTAAAAAAAAAATATAATTCTTAAAAGATGTTATATATACTTTTTAATAAATAAAATAAATATATTATTTTTAAAATAATATAATAATTCTTTAAAAAAATTTAAAACTTTACATATTTTTTAATCTTAAAAATTACTAAATCAGTTAATAAAACTTTCTAACCATTTTATTTTGTTATATATATATATATATATATATATATAACTTTAGAACAATAGATATTCTAGGCAGAATGGAAAAACGAGAGCAGTTAATTAATATGGAAATGCACGAAACCCAAAACTCACATCAAATTCACTGGTTTCTCTGATGTAAAAACTATGAATGACCCATGCGCATGCATCCATGCTCCAGTGCATTCCTGGGACTGGATAGCCAGTGCCCTTACCCGCAAGCCAAGCACCTCAGCAAGAACCCCAAAGCATAGCATCACAAAGGGGTGGGAGAACTGAAACGTAACAAGGACCAGACCAATTGCCAACAGAAGCACAAAGGCACTGATAAACCACTGAATCAGAAAGATCAAGCAACAAGTAAAAGTCACAGATGTAGGATAAAGGAAGAAAGACGAATAGGAGGTAAGCGGAACCACGGCCTCACCAGCAACATTCGCCCCCAAAAGGAAAGGGGACAGCTTGAGGAACCCTGAGAGCACTCCCACCACTGAAGATCTAGACCAGAAGCACACCAGAAATCCTTCATCATCATTTTCATAGTCTGATTCAGGGCCCTAGTCTCCATCTTCACCTGTAAATTTCAAAAACCCAAACCCACGATTCTTCTCGCCCAGATCCATACGCCTCTCCTTCGTATTACACATTACAATGTTGTAACACTTATGCTTTATAGTTTTGTTCTTTTTTAAAAAATACTCATCTAAAATTAAATTCATACCAAATATGTTCATTTTATAGCACACACAAATTTGGGTTGTGTTTTCTTAGGAATCCCACCCATTATGCTTTGATTTGGCTTGGATATCCAAGCCTAAGGGTTGGACCTATATGCAAGGTGCCCTAATCTTTGCTTTGTAGAAAACATAAGAAATAAATTATTGAGCATGATTTCCATTAAATTCATATGTTTTAGGATAATATTATATACAAAAACCACTATGATCATGTGATGTTAATACTTTTCAGAGCTTTCTAATTATTTTCAAAAATTCAAATATATTAAGGTTTTGATCTATGATTTCTTTTAGTGTCTTCATTTTTTACTAAAACGTGTATATTACTTTGTTTCATCATTTTTATCCACTCATCAAAATTTTAAAAAAACAATTAAATTCTCAACTTCATTTTATACACATTCAAAAACTCTTGGTTATTTATTCAAAATTATGAGAAGTGTGCCTAATTTTATATTTTTTAAGATGTGTCCACTTTGAAAATTAGTTTAATTTTTTTTATTAAAACATTAGAAAAAAAAAATCTAAACTACTATGCAATGTTTTGGCTAACTATTCACTAAATGGATTTATAAAATACTTAATGAAAAACTCAAAAATAGGGGAAAACATACTTGACACTATGTTATATTTTTGCGATAAAAAATACAAATTTTTGGGCTCTCAGAATTTGACCCTCTTAATATCCACCTTTTTACAAAAATAGTAGTTTACAAACTATATTTTGAGCATTAGCCATTTTTCTCAATCACATCTTTAAATTTTGAGCCTAGGGATCTTGATTTACTTGTCAAAGTTTAGTTTTTATTGATTTTTTGAAAAAGTGGTCACTTTTGACCCCCTTTTGTGCCCCATTTCCATGTACTTCTCTAGATGATTAGCATGTTTCCTAAGCTCTCCCCATATGTCATCAACATAAACATAAATAATTAATGCATAAAGTCATGGAACGAAAAAGGTATATCTCTTTGATAAGTTGCAAAAGTATTATTGAGTTCAAAAGGAATGAAGCAATAATACACATATATGAAAGGAGTGGTACAAATTACTTTAAAATATATGTTGATTTTATGGATAAAAAAATATTGGGTAATAACTTATCCATGAGTGATAGAATTTCATGTCCAATTGTAGAATTCATGATCATATCAACCTTGAGAAATAAAAAATAATCATTTTTTATGGCCTCATTTAGAAATATACAATTAGTAAATATATAAACACTCTCATCAATATTGGTGGTTGGCACTATGTCAAATAGATATGGGGACTAATCAATACATCAAAGGACCCTACTTGTAATAGTTGAAAATTTAAAGATAAAGGAAAATGTTACAAATGAAAATATAAATAAGTGTACTTGCATATCTAGATAAGAGAATTTTGGTGAATAAAGAGTTGACTAAAATCATATAATAATGTAGAAATTTTTTCCCCTCAAATTACTTAAACATTCACCAATGTTAAGTACTATATAATCCTTATCTATGTTATCCACACTAACTTCAAGGGTTCTCCCAACTAAAAGAGTATTACTATATGTTGGTGTATAACTCCTATAGTTTACACTAACTCAATCATAGTTAGGCGAATTCCAACACATACTATTTGACATTGTCAAATTAGTTAGTCATTTCCAACACATGCTATTTGACATTGTCAAATTAGTTGTAGAGGAGTCCTATCCTCATTTGGTGGAGAATCAAGTACCCACACTCGCCTATTTATTTCTGCTCATTTGTGAATACTAGATATCAATTTCATTTGCAATCTCATGCTTGTTTGTCTACTCCACAATCTTGGCAGTTATTTCATGGTATCAGAGCATTGTGGATAGCTTCGAGCCGTATGTTCTCTCCACATATCTCCTCTTTGGAGGGGCGATTACCTTTCATTTGGCAGGTCGATCAGCAGGTCGATCAGCTGTCTGTAGGCCATAAAGGTGCTTTATTGTGCAGACTGCTTTATGGGGCGATCTGCCCTTCCTCAGACCTGCGCACAGACCTCTCAGCCTAGCGTGAGAGCCTTATAGCTTGTGCCTATTTGGAATTGCATTGGAACAGAGGTGTTTGAAGCATTGGAGGGGTGATCATTTGGAAGAGGCAATTTGGTCTTCTTTCATCTTTTGAATCAGTCAAAGCTTAACAACTTCACACGCATCCCTCAAGTCTAAGGCGCAGATCCTCTGGCGTGCAGATCCAGCACAGATCCTTCCCTAGAGTTTGGCATGCCAATCCATAGAGCTCATTGTGTAGATTCCAGCACTCCCAAAAGGTGCAGATTCATGGTGTTTGGCATGTCTTATCATCTCTTACCATGCACGCCCACTGAATTCTACCTTTGTTGGTTGTTTGATCTCCTGCTTGTGCATGCACATACCCGTGCATCTTTTCACACTGCATATTTTGGGTCTCCAGCACCATATCAGCGGCCTTTTCACTAGTTGCATGAGGCTTGTGTGGGTCGACAATTTGCTATTTGACCACACCAATCTCCATCTAACTGTCATCTTATTCTCTTTTAAGTGGACATTGGAAGCTTCAACTTGCATAGATTGATTCATAGTTTTGGAGGTGCGATTTGTTTGTGAGGAGCGAGGTTGGAAGAAAGAGGTCGACTTTATGCAATCTGCAGGAACTTTCATCCTTTGTTTCTGGAACGAATTACCTCTAGGAGGTGCATTTATGAGTTTGGGAGGCACATTTCTGTTGCTGGAAGGTGCGATTTGTGAGGGCGTGATTTGAAGTTCTCACCAACATTCATTGGTTGAATGTGTTGACTTTCTATTGTCTAAAGGAATTAACCTATTTGTAATCATGGGATATGAAACCCACTCTTCTGTAATCAACTTAAAAATGGGAAACTATAAGTCTTGGTGTGAAGGCATCCTGAAACATCTCAGGTTCCATAATCTCATGCCATATTTGTATGGACTTATCCCTGAACCAAGTAAACAATCTTAGAAGAATAAATGGTTTAATAATCATGATCATATTTGTGGATTAATCAGTTTTACATATTCCATATGCCTCTTTGTATGTCATCATAGATATTGAAAGTCCACACGCATTATGGATCAAAATTTGGGAAATACATGGAGACTCCAATGTTTCTCCCTTCCCGCATGATCCTACTATGATCACAACTCACATGATTCCTGCATCATGATTCAGATACAGAGCATCTAGATGACATAGAGGAAATCATCATTCCTTCACCTCCTCTTGTTGCTTCATCAGATTTCATAATCACTTCTTCAAGAGCTTCCAGCACTTCTTTGCAAGAGGATATTAGTCTTCCTAGCATTGTTGATTGGGATGCATATCTACCTGACATTTTATGTCTTTTCGTAGAGTCCCGCATTGCTGACATGGAAGCACACATTGAGGACATCAGTCGTCTTTTTTATGACAGCTTCAATGAAGTTGCATCAACCTTGTCTTATTTAGATATGATTGTTCTTCCTTCACCTACATCGACTTCTATAGTGACAATGTCATATTCTTATGGTTCCATTTATCACCATACATTTATGGTTCTTGTGGTCCCTGTTACAGAATCTTCTATGATACTTGATTCATTCCTTCAATATTTGTCACATGTCAACATTGGCTTGGAGATTCTTGAGCAACAATCAAAGACATCATGGGCACCATCATCATCATTCTTGAATGAGCTTCAGCTCTATTCAAGATCATACATACATCTTCTCGCATGGGAAGATATCTTGCATCTTCAGTTGGTTTTATTTCTTCCCAAGGGAAGGAACATTGTGAAGTGTTCTTGGATCTACATCTACATCCTTTGTCAACTATCCAACCTTAATGTAGTAGGACATGTATTATGTGGGGGTCTTATAGACCTTCTATCATTTCTCTCATATGGGGGGAATATCTCTTGTACTTTTGTGATAGAAGTAGTTCTTGGGGGGTCTTGAGTCCTCCTATCTTTCTTCTTCTTTCACTTGTACATTTTTTTGCTTTCTCTCTTTTTGGAGGATAGTTTTTTCCCACTGGGTTTTCTATCTTTCTCCGTTTTTGAGATTTTTGCATGGGTACCTAACATGGCTTATAGTCAGGACCCACTTTTCATAAACTCGCCTAAGCTATACTTAAGGGGGGGGTGTTGGTGTATAACTCCTATAGTTTACACTAACTCAATCATAGTTAGGAAAATTCCAACACATGCTATTTGACATTGTCAAATTAGTTAGTCATTTTCGAGAGGTGTCAACTTGCATCGACACCTCACACTATCTTTGTGAGTGGTTACTCGCTACCACTTCATGTAGAGGATTCCTATCCTCATTTGGTGGAGAATCAAGTACCCACACTCACCTATTTATTTCTGCTCATTTGTGAATACTAGATATCGATTTCATTTGCAATCTCGTGCTTGTTTGTCTACTCCATGATCTTGGTAGTTCCTTCACTATCCTTAATAAAAGGATTTGTAGGGAGGTCATCAAGCGTTTTTGGAGGATAACCTAAAGAAGAAGAGGGTTGCTCAAAATTGGCAAAAAAATAAAGAAATTTGGGAAACTAATATTGAATGATGAAATTGAGGAAAATATTCATAGATATCAAAATATCCCAATAAATATTCATATATGGGAAAGTAATCGATACAACTAATAAATATTAGTTAGATACCTGAGCTTTTAAATCAAGATTGATAAATTCATAAGAATGTTGATTTAATGATGATGACTAGGGATTAAAGATAATAACTAGTTATGCACTATGCTTCTACAATGTTGATGCAATACTATTGTCATTAGATAATAATTTTCATGCTCATAGATGCATGTATATATGCTAGATTTTGTCCATTCCTAGATTTAGATCACTTAGATGAATTAGGGTTAGTCTTTAAATACACCATTATATAACAAAATTTATGCTTTGGTTAGCTCATAATTCCTAATAAGGGAGCTTAACATTGGCCCAATTTAATAAATTTGAATTTAAAAGTTCATAATTCAAATTCTTGCATGAAAGGTGACTCGTGTTCAATTAAATGTATCCAAAAATTTAAAGTGGAGTAACAAATGACATGTTTTATAAAAGCATCGATATTTTAAACATCAACCTCAATTCCTCACCTAGATATAATTAAACCTGATAAGAAACCATTGTCTATACCAAACATACATTTGTTATCATTAAAGTGAATATAGATCATATTGCATCAATCATTCAAAAAAAGTCATTAAATTTCAAAGATGGGGGAATAAAATGTAGCCAACAACATTTATAGGTGAAATAAAACATAACATGGTCAAACTACAATGTGAGCACATTATAATTCAAGAATATTTGTAAAAGAGGAAATTTTATAATTTAGCCAAAATGTATTAGCCAAACAATTTTCCTTACTTCCACATTAGGACTAACTAGTTTTAAATAAAATATATTTTATTCTAATTTAATTGAAGTAAAATAAAACATCCATAACTACTTTAAAACTTAGAAAATGTAAACTCTAACTAAGATAAAACATGAAAGAAATTAATGAAATATAGTTTACAAGACTTTGGAATATAATTTTAGATAATTTGGCACTAGGATAATAAATAATATAAAAAATAAAATTATCACTAAATTTTGGAGGCTATTGATCTAGACATAAGGGCTTTGCATGGATGTCCACACAACACTCTATAGTCTCATATAGACGAAAAATTAGAAGCATTATTTTGTATAGATAAAAAGTAGAAGAAATGATGCAATCTAGAAAGTTATCACCTACATGTATAGAAAGACAAAACTAGAAAATGTAATAGAGTTACCAATATATTGGAGTAATAAAGTCATCGCCTAATTAATTAATTAATCATTAATTAATTGGGTCACTTTATGCTTTATTACACTTAAGCTAAACTTAGGAGTGCTTTTATTTCTTTATTTTCTTTAATTAATTAGTTGCATTTTGCATGATTAGAGCCTCTAATACTAGAACATGTTGCCTCATTCATTCCTATGAGGACACTTGCAATGTTCTAATCTAACCCTAATCTAGGGTTAGCTTTCATCCTTTTCATAAGGATTGATTCATTTGTAATTATTTATCAATTTTTATACGGCAGCATATTCACAGCAGTTGTTCACATAATGCAAAATTTGTGTTTTCATCAACTCGGAGTTGTAGGGAAATCATATCTTGCTTATTTCTTTATAGTGTGATAGGTTTATTGTTGTAGGTGTTTCATGGGAGCTGTGGATTGAATCATTCAATTCCAACATGGTATCAAAGCACCAAATCTGCAGTCACTGATGGAGATTCTAAAATTCTATAGAATTTTCTCATTTCCCCATGGGTTTAGTCTCCATTTTAAACCCTTGTCCCCATGAATGAGTAGGGTTTTATTTGTAGAGGTATGCAAATGTTATAATCGCAAGTTGACCTACTCTGGCAGTCACTAATTTCTTAAGTCACCTTTTAATCCATATTTGCACGTTGGTTTACCAGCCCCTCTAGCTTGAAGCACTTGTCATCAATTATTCCATCGAATATAGCCTTTTCCCTAAGTTGGATCTTAAATTATGTCGGTGACTTAAACTTAAGTCATTCACCCTCAAAGGTCATGTCACCATCAACTTAACCGAATATTTTCTATTAAATGCTAACATTGTATGGAGTGCAAATTTTGAGATTCAAGGATCTGGGATGAAATCTTGGTCGTACCCCGCCATATCACGGATGTTAAGTGTTGACAGGTTAAAAGTAGCAAGGCTAGTGAGATGAGGAAATGTGTCCTTGTACGATCATAGGACCCACTCCCCACTATCACGCCCATTGTCTGATGCCTTCAACAAATAGCCAAGATCAAATCTGGGGAATGATCTTCACCATTCCCCACTAGCTCGCTAGGAAAAAGTGAATGTTAGTTAGGACTAGCAAGATCAACAAGATCTCGACACCTATCCCGATCTATTCAGTTCGTGAGGAGGGTGGATCCCATTGATAGAGAGACTATCATCCAAGATGGATGAACATCATTGGTCATGGACACATCAGCGAAGCACTGCTAGAATTGAAAGACGGTCAAACTAAGGCCAACCACTTGATTCGCCATCCAGGCAGAAGATCAATGGCCTATATTCAAAGCCAATAAATGGCACATGACAACCATTTTACTCTGCAACCATTGCGCATTAATGGCCAAATTTCTACAAGAGTGATTAAATAGATCTTCATGCGTGCGAGGATTTAATTGCAGGCAATCATGAAGTGTAATCTGTAGACTTTCATGCACTTGCAAATGAGACGGTGATAATACGCATGCCAGCAAATTGCCCACTTCCCGCGTGTGCCTTTTCTCATTCAATATTGGTAATTGATAGCATCATCTCGCTTAATAAATAGAAGTGAATGAGTTTCTATTCTTATCATAGCAACTAAGTAGCTAAGTCCTCAGACTGTTGCATAGAACAAAGATCAAGAGTGTGCTTGTGATTGCAAAATGAGCAGGTCTGGCTCCCCATCGATTCCAATGCAAAGATCTTCTAGGCTTCACTCTCAAAAGCCTTATAGTGAAGATCTCAGACATGAATAGAACATTCATGAGGATACCAAGGAGAGAGAACATTCACCAGTGATGGTTAGATGTGGCCACAAGTTGTAGAACTAGGTTGGGATCTCAAAGGAGACAAAGATAAAAAGAGATGAAGTTGTTGGGCCTTCCAATAGAACTCAGTGAAAGCTTTGATACAGCCATGGTTCATTCGGTCAACAAAATTCTCCTATCGACCTCACCGACAGCCCATCAGAAACTGAGACAGAAACTGACTCCAACTACCGCCAGTATCTAGTGACTATGGGTCGAGTTGTGTCATCTAAGGCAAGAGTGTTGTTTATCCCTCCTCTAGCGGTTCGAACTCTGAGTGGAAGAGACATTGTTGTGGCAAACAAGGACAAGGTTAAGGAAGGTGTCGAAGTCTCTTCCCCAACCCTTGATGTTACTCGGACCAATTGTGTGTACTAGGGTGTGTGCATTGATGGAAAAAGGTCTGTTGGTGTGTGAAATGAGGGTGGTGGTAAAGGATTTTTTTGTGTTGTTTAATGATTTTTGGGTTGTTGTTTTCTCATCTTGTGTGCATGGCATAATTTTGAGGTGTTAGAAGGTGACGGTGTGCTATTGTGGCTTTACGGGTTTTGGTGCTTTTTCTCTCCTAGTGATGGATGAAGATTTTGGCAGTATTTTCTTCTTCTTCTTGGCGGCTATGATGATTTTGGCTTTTCCCCATGTCTAATAGAATTGTCATGTGGGGATTTTGTTGAATGCAGTCGAAATGAGGAATGAAATGAAAACTTTGTATCTAAATTGCATTTGAGTTGGTGGCTTGTTCTACTCCCTTATCTTATAAGAGGGAATTCAAAGCTCATTTTGTAGGCGATGAAAATTCTAGTTAGGTTTTGATTCAGGTGCATATGGGTAGAACGCTAGGAATAGAATGATAGCTTGTTTTGAGTTTTTGGAAGAACATGTGCAATTTTCTTAAACTGTTCTACAGATATGACTGATAAATATGAGTAAACGTATAATTCTAATATATTTTCTCTCCTTATGTGAATTCGTGTGAATTTGGAATGAAATTGTTAATGATATTTTCATTCTTCTTTGAACATTTGTTTGAATGTATGTCTCTATTTCTGCTTTGATTCAAGAAATCAATTAAAATGCTTCAATGGGGTCTTAAATTTATAATTTTTTGCAGGGGATTTGATAAGTAGTTATGTATCAAAAAGAGTGAGCTCCATAATGCAAAGTTATTGTGAGAGTAGTCCATTCCATAAAATTTTAACGTCATTTATGTGTTATTGGTTCTTGTGTATGTGACTCCAATGCCCAATGTAACAAGGAACTAGTTTATTCCTTAACGATTCACCTAAAGGGTTAATCAAACAGTTGTCTAATGACCAACCCATTCAAATTCACTTTAATAATCATTAATCTTAACGCATGTATGTGTCAATTATCATGTAGGATGTCTTCATTTTGATGAATGGGTAAGCAGTTTACTTAAAGATTAGCCAATCTTGTGGTAATTGTTACATAATTATCCTTCACTCAAACTGATATGTGATAATGATGTGTTCTATAAAGCTTATTCCCAAATGAACACAATAGGAACACCCTCCTTGGCCCCACAGAGCCTAAAGTGTAGAAGATCTCATTCTTTGACTGAATCTTGTTAGTTGGCCAGTCATTTCAAGGATCTTGAACATAGGAATTGGTTGTCCCTAAGAGATTCCTTAGGTGCACTAGAAAACAACCAACAAGAATGGTGACTCTATTTGGGATGCATTCAGATGTTGAGTTGCAAATTTCCTTGTCATAGAGTCATTTAGATCTTGAAGAATCAAGCCTTAAGAGTCATTACATAGAGTCGTATTATTTTCCATTATGAATTTAGTATGTCTGAGCACCTTTGTTCATATAATTGAGAAGTTTGTGGACCTGTAAATTATTTAGTTGCAACAAAGATCAAAGGATTTGAGTGTGATTCTGCTATTGGAGAAGACCCAGAACGAGATTTACCCTTAAAAGAACTTCATTCTCTTGAAGTTGATTCCTCTGTGCAAGGAGGTGGTGACTCTGTCTAAAGAACCAGTCCAATTGTGGATAAGATTTCCAAATTTGTAGAATTTTCAATCAAGAAGAAATGATAACAGTTGCTACAAATTTCTAGGTATTCTCAAAAATCTAGAAAGCATATTACTCTATTTGAAAGAAGTTTATGAGAAATGGTCAAGACTTTAGATCATAAGTGATTCCCTATTAGATGAATTTGCATTAAGACAGGGAATAATAGTAGTTCTTTTGATACTTCTTATGTGCAAAGTTTGTAATTATCCAAGAAGTATGTCATTCTTTTGAGACCTACCTTTTAGAAGATTTCCCTATAGAGTATCCAGTAAAAAGTATGCAGGGTGAAGAAGGTGTATCATGCCCTCAAAGGGATTTTATTATTGAAAGGTACATGCCGCTAGTTTTTAATAGAATTAGTGGTTTCCCCAATCTGATTCCTAAAAATGTTAGGAAATATTTGCCCAAATTCACAGGGCAAAGTTCATAATCAACCTCTAAACATTTGCAAACATTCATGGATATTATGGGGGATTATGAGGTGAATCATGAAGATGTTGTCATGAATCTTTTTGTTCAATCCTTGAAGGATGATGCCAGGGATTGGTATTCATATTTTCTAGCGGGTTCCATAGCTTCATGGAATTAGTTCATGACAAGCTTTGTTGAACAATTCAATGAAAGGGTAAATCCAAGTGTGGTAAGGAAAATTTTTATGGAAATCCATATAAGTGAAGGGGAGTTAGTTCTTATTTTCAACCTCTGATTTGCAAAGGAAATCAGGGAAGTTCCAGAAGATATAAGGCCAAGTGATGGAGAATGTTTGATTGTATATCTAGGAGCATTTGACAAGAAGATGAGCTTCTTATTGAGAGACAAGGAGCCCACAACCCTGCACTAGGCATACCAAATTTCTATTGACATTGAGAGAAAATTGAGGTATGCAATGATGAGAGGACATGTGATTGCTAGTAGTAATTCTAGCAATGTTCAAAATTATAAACCAAGTCTAGATTAGAAGGTAAAAGGGTTTGTCAAGGATGGGATATCATAGATGTCATATCCACTTTACTCCCAAGTAATGCAGAATGCGAGCAAGCATCAACTTCACATCAACCAAGGATGAGAAGGTCTGATATAACCTTTTCTATCAGGAAGTTACATGAAATAAGGAGACATGCAAATGAGTCTCCTATGACTTATATTCAAGATTCTTGGATGTTTTGATGGAGATACCCAAGAGTTTCAGGCCTAGTGATCTAATGTGCATCAATTTGTTTTTTGAGGCATACATATCAATGTCAAGCCAATGGTATGAGGATCATAAGCCTCATGGCCTTGATCAAGGAGTAGATTGGATAAATGTTGTGGAAAGCATTGAGCATGGTTGTAAGCTCTTATCTGCTTCCTAGAGTAGGGGTAATGGATGCCATGTTGAAGAAGATCAAAGGCTAGGATTTTCAGATCCAAGAGAAGCATCAAAGTTAGAACAATTGATTGTTGAATGTTGTCATTTCTCTAGCCACCTAGAAGTAGATGCATGTAGTATTGAAGAGGATGAAGAGATGGAATATGAAAACAAGGAGGTGGTGCCTAATTATCTTCCTTGGGATGTCATAAGCTATGAGCAAACACAAGAAGTGCAAGGTGAGACCTCACAAGTTGATTCAGCTAGAAGCCATCATGCACCAGTCAATGAAGGGAGTACACTTGTTCTCAGTGATATGGTACAAATGAGGAACCAAAGTGACGAGATTGAATTTGGGTAATCTACCATTGAATATGATTCTTCATATGAAGTGGAGATGGAATCCCTTGCTTCTAGTAGGGGGTATGTTAATAGCCTTGAAGGTGTTTGTTTCCTAGGCAATGACCAATTCTCCTCATGTGAAGAGTTCTTTGAATATGGGTCAATATTGCAAACACAAATAATGAGGAGGATGTTGAGATTGTCTCTCTTTGTTCCTTAAGTGACTGCACTAATTTTGAGTACATTAATAATCTGAGTTGTTGGCATCATGACTTTAGAGATGATGAGATACATCCAATTAATGTATGGAAAAATATTTTATTTGATAAAGATGCCTTGGATGGTGAGATTGCAAATGACAATCCCCATTGGTGTAGGAGCAATCCTCTTTTTGAGGATACCTCTAATGAGTATCTGACAAGTACTACCAATGAATGTGTTGTGGATGGTCCGTATAAAGATCAAAGTGATGTTGATATAGGCCATTTTGTCAATGAAGATGTCACTTCAACTTGTTGAATTCCCAACTAAATGGAGGGTGTGGAGATGTAGCTATCAATAAAGATATCTATCAGTATGTGACTGAACAAATGTTACTTGACAAGTGTGCTTCATATTTCCTGGAACCTAAGTGTGACAATGGCTTGCATGGTGCAGAAGCTCATAAATATGATTTCAGCTTTAGATATAGTGTGGATATCCAAGATGATGCACATGGTTGCATTGACTCTCCTATGGTGAAGGGTTGTGTACTTGGAAAGAGAACTGAAATGTCAATTACTTATGTTCCACAGGATGATTGCATAGATATTCCAACAACATTGTCTTGTGTTGAGAAGAAGGAATTACTTGATGATCCTGTAGAATCTACAAATATTGCAGCATTTTTTCCACCCATGTGAGAGGCAATCCAAAGACATGGGTAACCATGAAAGTAATATAGGATAGTATGAAGCTACAGTGGAGTTCTTTGTAGGCACTCCTTATCTAATGGATTTGATTATGGAACTTCTTTCACCTCATGAGGTTAATACTGGTGGTAAGCATGCTAACAATAGACCCAATTATGCTTCTTTCCCGAATTCACTAAGGACTAGCCTAGTTTGAGCCAGAGTGTCTATGAGGTTTTTAAGTTTGATGGACAGATGGAATATGATGGTACATTGCATGATAGTGTAGAAAATGAGGGATTCACCTTTCCTGTTCAATTTGAGGAGCTTGTAACAAAGAGGGATAGTTATGGCAATGTTACTTCAAGTGTCATAGATAGTGTTGATCATGATGATGTTGATAACCTAGGACTACATGATGCTCATGTAAACTTACTACAAGTCAAACAAGCCAAGGTCTTTCACAGAGGAAAGAATTGTTCCTAAACTTTGGGTGCCTAGGGCCTCCACCCTGTGGAAATAATTCACAATGTATATTTTGGAAGTAGTGTGCATATGTTGGTCCGATTTGTTTGCTTCCTATTGGGTCTTCTTGCCTAGTCCAGGTGAGTTCCTTGGTTTTGGTCTTCTACCCTGGTCTGCCTCAATCAGAGATTTTTTCCTTGCCATACCCACTAGGGGTATGCATCCTGAGCATGAGCCACTGATGGAGCTTCTAAAATTCTACAAAATTTTCTCATTTCCCATGGGCTTAGTCTCCATTTTAAACCCTTGTCCCCATGAATGAGTAGGGTTTTATTTGTAGAGATACACAAATGTTATAATCACAAGTTGACCTACTTTGGGGTCACTTATTTCTTAAGTCACCTTTTAATCCATATTTGTACGTTGGTTTACTAGCCCCTCTAGCTCGAAGCACCGGTCATCAATTATTCCATCGACTTTAGCCTTTTCCCTAAGTCAGATCTTAAATTATGCCAGTGACTTAAACTTAAGTCATTCACCCTAAAAGGTCATGTCATCATCAACTTAACCAAATCCTTTCTATTAAATGCTAACATTGTATGGAGTGCAGGTTTCAAGATTTGACGATCCAGGTGAAATCTTGGTTGTACCCCGCCATATTGCGGATGTTAAGTGTCGGTAGGTTAAAAGCAGTGAGGCTGGTGAGATGAGGACATGTGTCCTTGTACAGTCATGGGACCTACTCCCCACTACCACACCCATTGTCTGATGCCTTCAACAAATAGCCGAGATCCAATCTGGGGAATGATCTTCATCGTTCCCCGCTAGCTCGCTGGGAAAAAGTGAACGTTAGTTAGGATTAGCAAGATCAGCGAGATCTCGACACCATTCTCGATCTATTCAGTTTGTGAGGAGGGTGGAGCCTACTAATAGAGAGAATATCATTTGAGATGGATGGAAACCATTGGTTGTCGACACATCAGTGAAGCACCGCTGAAATTCAAAGATGGTCAAACTAAGGCTAGCCACTTGATTCACCATCTAGGTAGAAGATCAATGGTCTATATTCAAAGTTGATAAATGGCACGTGACAGTCATTTTACTCTGAAACCTTTGTGCATTAATGGCCAAATTTCTATAGGAGTGATTAAATTGATCTTTGTGTGTGCGAAGATTTAGTTGCAGGCAATCATGAAGTGCAATCTGTAGACTTTCATGCACTTGCAAACGAGATGGTGATAATACGCATGCTAGAAAATTTCCCACTTCGCATGTGTGCCTTTTATCATTCAGTATCAGTAATCAATAACATCATCTCGCTTAATAAATAGAAGTGAATGAGTTGTTATTCTTCTCATAGCAACTAAGTAGCTAAGATTGTTGCATAGAGCAAAGATCAAGAGTGTGCTTGTGACTGCAAAATGAGAAGGTCAAGCTCCACATCGATTCCAGTGCAAAGATCTTCTAGGCTTCACTCTCAGAAGCCTTGCAGTGAAGATCCTAGACACAAATAGAGCATTCATGAGGATACCAAGGAGAGAGAACCTTCACCAGTGATGGTTAGATGCGGCCACAAGCTGCGAAACCAGGTCGGGAGCTCAAAGGAGACAGAGATAAAAAGAGACGAAGTTGTCAAGCCTTCCATTAGAGCTCGTTGAAAGCTTCGATATGGTCATGGTTCATTTGATTGACAATATTCTCTTATCGACCCCACCAAAAGCCCATTAGAAATAGAGACTAAGACTGACTCCAACTACCGCCAGTATCTGGCGACTATGGGTTGAGTTGTGTCATTTGAGGCGAGAGTGTTGTTTATCCCTCCTCTGGTGGTTCAAACTCCAAGTGGAAGAGACATTGTTGTGGCAGATAAGGACAAAGTCAAGGAAGGCGTCACAGTCTCTTCCCTGACCCTTGTTGTTACTTGGAGCAGTTGTGTGTACCGAGGTGTGTGCGTTGATGGAAAAAGGTCTGCTGGTGTGTGAAATGAAGGTAGTGGTAAATATTTTTTTTGTGTTGTTAAATGATTTTCAGGTTGTCGTTGTCTCATCTTGCATGTGTGGCATAATTTTGAGGTGTTGGAAGGTGACGGTGTGCCCTCATAGCATTACAATTTTTGGTGCTTTTGCTCACCTAAGGATGGATGATGATTTTGGTGGTATTTTGCTTCTTCTTCCTGGTGGCTATGATGATCTTGGATTTTTCCTGTGTCTAACAGAATTGTCATGTGGGTATTTTGTGAAATACAGTCAAAATGAGGAATGAAATGAAAAATTTGTATCTAAATTGCATTTGAGCTGGTGGCTTATTCTGCTCCCTTATCTTATAAAAGGGAATTCAAAGCTCATTTTGTGGGGGATGAAAATTCCGGTTAGGTTTTGAGTTGAGTGCATATGGGTAGAATGCTAGGAATAGAATAGATAGCTTGTTTTGAGTTTTTGGAAGAACATGTGCAATTGTCTTAAACTATTTTACAGATATGACTGATAAATATGAGTAAACGTATAATTCTAATATATTTTCTCTCCTTATGTGAATTCGTGTGAATTTGGAATGAAATTGTTAATGATATTTTCATTATTCTTTGAACATTTTTTTGAATGTATGTCTCCATTTATGCTTTGATTCAAGTAATCAATTAAAATGCTTAAACGGGGTCTTAAATTTACAATTATTTGTAGGGGATTTGATAAGCAGTTATGTATTAGAAAGAGTGAGCTCCATGATGCAAATTCATTGTGAGAGTAGTCCATTCCATCAAATTTTAAAGTCATTTATGTGCTACTGGTTCTTGTGTATGTGACTTCAATGCCCAATGTAACAAGGCACTAGTCTATTCCTTAACAATTCACCTAAAGGGTTAATCAAATAGTTGTCTAATGACCGACCCAAAGTCAAGATGCAAATTCACTTTAAAATTCATTAATCTTAACGTATTTATGTGTCAATTATCATGTAGGATGTCTTTGTTTTGATGAATGGGTAAGCAGTTTAATTAAAGATTAGCCAATCTTGTGGTAATTGTTACATAATTATCCTTCACTCAAACTGATCTGTGATAATGATGTGTTCTATAAAGCTTATTCCCAAAATGAACACAATAAGAACACCCTCCTTGGCCCAAAAGAGCCTAAAGTGTAGAAGATCTCAGTCTTTGACTAAATCTTATTAGTTGGCCAGTCATTTCAGGGATCTTGAACATAGGAATTGGCTATCCTTTAGAGATTCCTTAGGTGCATTGGAAAACAAACAACAACCGCCTTGTCCACTTTTTTCAAAGAAATTCTCTCATGCATTAATATCCATGATCCATGGTCAAATTTTTAGCATTCCATTGAATCCAGAGCTGTCGGAACAGTCGGGTTTGCCTTTCATTTCGTCAAAAAAGGTCTCCATTTGTCAAATCTATGAGGGTTTGAATTTTATAAGGGTTTCCTAATCTAGAGTGTACCTACAATTTTTGAGCATTTTGAGCCCAAACGGACCTCACCATCACGTTCAGAGCACCCTAAAACCCTAAAATTAACTGTCAAATCGTCGAAATCGGACACAATGACTCTAGGAGGCAAAAAAAATCATTTTTGGGGCATACGACCTAGTACAGCATGCAATCCAAGAAAAAAAACACATTGTTAATGGCGCCACCATTAGTAAACCGCTAGCGGTTAATGCTAGCGGCTAGTCTAACTACTAGGTTTTCCTCCAAACCTTTTTGGAGTAGTTTTCGTATTTTGGCCATAACCTTTGCGTCCGAGCTCGAATTTTTGAAAATGAAATATCACTGGAAATCTAGTTTTGAGCCCAATCCAATGGTGCAAGTGTTTTTTTTCTAGTTTTTCTGTATGTTGCATTTTTTTCCAGTCAAAGTCAGATCATCATTTTTGCGCTTTCGGGGGCATATCTTTTGCATGCGGTCAATTTTTTTCAAAAACAAATAGGCGTTTGAAAGTTGGTTCAGTGCTCTACACAGTGATCAAACTTATTTTCCCATATTTTTCTCCAGGTACATTTTATCCATCTTTTGGTGTTTACATAATTTTCTTAATTACTTGGATGTTTTGGCACTTCAGAATGCTCTGTTTGCATCAGTTGGCTCTATCTCACATGATTTTCATGTAGTAAAGTTAGTTTTCTCATATTTTTTCATTTGAAGAGTAATCATGGGTTTTTCTACTCACCCTTCAGTTGTAATCCTAGAATGGGATAATTATGAGTCATGGGAAAAGGGCATACTTACACATTGTAGGTGGCTTAATATTTTTCCTCATTTCTATGACCTCATACCTAAACCAAACACACTAGGGAGAAAATTAGCTTGGGATCTATCATTAGAGATTATTTAGTAGGACTTATATGTTCTAGTGTCGATTTTGACACTGTGTGTTGTATCAGACACTAATTGTCCCCACACACTTTGGACTCATCTTTGGGAGATCCATGGAGACCCTAATCTCTCTCCATACCTAGAGGATCTTGCTTCAAATTGTCTCTTACCCATGGCTACTACATATTGTATACCCATTGATGATGCTACATTAGAGGACCTAGAGTATCTAGCAGGTCTTGCACATTCTGATGGATCAGAGGCTTGTCTCCTAGTTCCTACTCTTTAAGCTGAGATTACACATGTATCATCCATTGTTCCTGATGACATCAATATTGCCACATTGGCCCCTATGGATAAAATTCAGCATCATGACCATCTTGGTCATTCATTTTCTGCTACATCATGGGATTCTTATCTCATAGATACATCATTATTTGTTGAGTCTCACACTATAGATCTTGAGGATTATATTGAGGACATACATCTCCTCTATCTTGACAGTCAAATTATCAATGTACGCCCACCATTATCAATGCATTCAGATGTTGTATTTCAAGATTCTTCACATCAATTTGGATTTGGCATTGAATTTTTTTCAGTTCATACATAGAGATTCTTCAACATCCTATCATGGCACACATTTTGAGACATATTGATTCATCACTCTTCACAGGGTTTCTTCAACATCATCCTTTGGATCCATTTCTTCCCAAGGGGAGGAATGTTATTTTCTGCTCTAGGATCTCTTTCTGGATTCTACATCAGGTATCGACCATTGCAATAGGAATTTCTTCATTATGGGGGGGCCTTCTAGTCTCTTTCTATCTCTCCTATGGAGACCATTGTATATGTACTTATGTGATAGAAGTTATCTTTGGGGGGCATTATGTAATCCACCTTCTATCCTTATTCTATTAGTGCATTACATTCTTTTATTTTCTCTCTTTTGGAGGGGAGTTTTATTCCCATGTGAATTTATCCCTTTCTCCAGTTATGAGAGTTTCATTTATGTACATGGGTACCTCATCAACCATAAGGGCAGGACCCATTCATGCATCCACTCAAGTATTTATTTATCATATTTTAGTTTCTCCCTAGTTCATCTTAAGGGGGGTGTTGGAGTAATAAGGTCATCACCTAATTAATTAATTAATTGGTCACTTTATGCTTTATTACACTTAAGCTAAACTTAGGAGTGCTTTTATTTATTTATTTGCTTTAATTAATTAGTTGCATTTTGCATGATTAGAGCCTCTAATATTAGAACATGTTGTTTCATTCATTCCTATGAGGACACTTGTCATGTTCTAATCTAACCCTAATCTACGGTTAGCTTTCATCCTTTTCATAAGGATTGATTCATTTGTAATTATTTATCATTTTTTGTATGGTAGCATATTCACGGCAATTGTTCACATAATGCAAAATTGGTGTTTTCATCATATTTGAGTTGTAGGGAAATCATATCTTTGCTTATTTCTTCATAGTGTGAAAGGTTTATCATTGTAGGTGTTTCATGGGAGCTGTGGATTGAATTAATCAATTACAATAGCGATAATGACAAATATTAATGAAATGAAAGAAAAAAGGGAGAATATAACCAAGCTCCCAAGTAGTTGGATCTCCAACCAAAAAAATATGCAATTGCAAAGAAAAAAAATTGTTGGGACTATTTAGAGGCTTACCTTTAAGTGAAACCCCTACTTAAGAATTTCTACCTCCATAGTAGCCAATGATAAAGATAATAGAAATAAAGTGTGTATGTTCTTACTCTAAGTGCATCTAGAAAATAAGAACAATGACAATATAGACTATGTAAACTATAATCAAATATTTGTAGTGTGGATATTCCAAGCTACTCAAGGGCACAATGAGAAAGGAATTTGTCATAATAATAGTACAATAAGCTGAAGCAAATAGAATAATAATATCATTTGTGAGGGTTTCAAATAATTCATTGAGAAAAGAGCCATAAGGAAAATGTTATAGAATTCCAATGTGCTCATATGGAGGAATCAAAGCTTAACATTGTTGTACACACATGGAGGTATCAAAGCTAAAGTAGAGCTATAAGAGGTTGTGACATGCTAGAGTTACCAGAAAAATCTAAGAGAGTGTGCCAAATGAAAATGTTTCTCAAGAAATAAGAGAGGATGTAAGAGAAAGAGACTAATGACCCATTTGGATTGATTCTAATAAGATTCCACTAATATGGGTAGGTGACAAGTGAAAAAATGCATAGAAATGGAAACTGAAATAGAAAATATCATGAGATGATAGTGCACGTCATGTAGAATTCCACACATCATGCTAGATTTTAGATTATTCTAGCTGAAAATACGACAAGACATTAGGAAAACACAAGGTGACATAAATATTGACAAAAAGAGACATGGTAAATAAGAACTAAGAACCTTGAGAAGGAGAAAGGATAGTTTAGGGGTTAAAATGAGACTAGGAAGATACTAAGGAATGGACACCAAAGTGAACACAAAACATAGCATGAAATCTCAAGGGTATGCATTTTTTTACATTACAATATTGTAACACCTACACACTATATTTATGTTTTTTCTTAAGTACCAATATAAAAGTAAATTCATACTAAATATGTTCATTTTATAGCACACACAAATTTAGGTTGTGTTTTCTTAGGAACCCCACCCATTAGGTTTGGATTTTTCTTAGATATCCAACCTAAAGGTTCAACCTCTATGCATGGTACCCAAATCTATGTTTTGTAGAAAGCATAAAAAATAAATTATTGAGCATGATTTTAGGATAATATTCTATTAAAAAAATCCACTATGATCATGTGCTATCAAGATTTTTCATAGATTTCTAATTTTTTTCTAAAATTCAAATATATTAAGGTTTTGACCTCTATTATTTTTTTAGTAGTGCCTTCATTTTCTTAAAAGGTCACATATATACTTTTTTGCATAAAATTTTATCCACTCATCCAAATTTCAAAAAATTACACTTTCATATTCTACACTTCATTTTATGCACATTCCAAAAGGAGTGATTACTTTCTTAAAATTTTGGGAAGTACACAATTTTATATTTTTTAGGATGTGTCCACTTTGAAAATTAGTAAAAGAAAATATTCATTAAAAAATTAGTACAAGAATATATAAAGTATTACATGATATTTTGAATAAATTTTCACCAAATGGATTTATAAAATACTTAATGTACAACTTAAAAATATGGGGAAACATAGTTAGCATTACATTATATTTTGTGATAAAAGTGATAAATATTTGTGCAAAGCTCAAGATTTGAACCTCTTAATCTCTACCATTGAAATAAAATAGTAGTTTACAAAATAGATTTTGAGATAGATATTTTTCTTGTTTGGGTGGGATTTTCTTATCTCCCCTTACAGTTCTAGTGTTCCTTTGCTTACATATGAGGCCATTGGTAATGCTTTGGGTAGGTTCTTGAAAGTGGATCTTGCTTCTACGAATTTTACCCACACCTCTTATGCAAGCATTTTAGTGGAGGTTGATTTATCAAAAGCCTTACCTGGAGAGGTTGTGTTATAGGTTAATGATGGGTCTTGGTCACAACTTGTGGATTATGGGGGAATCCCTTTTCTCTATAGACATTGTTTTGCTACTAAGCACTTGGCCTGTGACTGCCCTCGTGGTCCCTGTAAGGTGTCTTCTTCAAGTTGGTGGAAAAATGATCTTTGTGCCCATCTTATTGTGTATCCTGAAGACTCTATTGCTATTTGTGAGGATTTAGAGATGCCTTATGTGTCTCCCCCTCCCCCTGCTCAGATGAATAATAATATTACTGCTCAAAATGTTATTTCTCTTGTTGCTCCTGATGCTATGGTTCTGAACAAGGTTGTTTCTTCTCATCCACCTTGTTCTTTTGATGTTTTTTCTCCTTTAGCTCATCTGTTTGAGGGGGCTTCTCTCCCTTCTTGTCTCAAGGAATCAGTTTTGGTTGATTACTCTTCTTGGGCAATTATACAACATAGGAGGAAATGTTCTCCTAACATGGACTCCATTTTTCTTGTCAAACCCTTGAGGGAATAGTTGTTGGGTTCAAGTTTTATTTTTGCTTGATCTATTTCTCTCTTCTTTGTTGTTTCTGTGTTGTTTTTTTTTTGTATGGGTTCAGGGCCCTTCCCTGCTTATTTTAATCAAAAACATTATTGATAACACAAGACAATTTGTGTAGAATCTTGATGCCACTAACCAACATTCCAAATGGAAAATTGATTTGAATAGTCAGTATATCAAATTTGATAAAAACTAAAAGCCCAAATTGAGAAAGATACCAAATGTAAATAAATTGGTAAAATCTACGTTGAAATATTTGAAATTTTATTAACATGGATGATAATTTTGGGATATAATGGGACCTTAAAAGGTCAAGTATAATTCAGTTCAACGACATCAGTTAAACCAAGATTAGCTATTTTTAGCTTCTCTCTCAAGAAAAATGAAGCTTGTTTCTTCAACTGAGGTAGATGCAAATGACCAATTATAGATTTGATCCTAAACTACTCACCATTATTGTTCATATAGACCTCTGCCTCAAAATAAGATGTGAACTAAAGGCTTCACAAGATATAGAAGAACCAATATAAGAATTCATAACATGTAGGGCAAGAAACATATGGACTCAAATAAATTTTGTTGCTTTCAATTTAAGAATTCTCGCTGATCTTGCAAATTATCAACAAAATTTATTGTTGAAAACCAAAAATCCACACTCACATAGCACTTTTAGAACACAATATCTACATCTATCAAAGGACAAAGAAAGGATGATTTTTTTAGATTTTAAATTGTTACAACTTCCCTGGTAGGCATGTATGCAAAATGTAGAAGCATAGAAAAGACACGTGTATTTTTTTACAAAATGTCATTTTAAAGTGTCTAAATTGTGTGTTATTTCTTATTTTTTAGAAAAGTGTCAGACTAAGAAATTCCAAAAAAAAAAGATTATTTTGACTCAAACTTTCTTCAAAATGACTATTGTGCTTTGAAATTTGACAGACATAATCACTTTGTGCAGCGAAACTTACCACCACAATCACCACTAAAACTTCACAACTACTTCCCTAGTCTCTTCAATTATGCAAGGAAAATGAAACTCAAACATCCAATTCGCATATTCTCATATTCCCATATATGTTGTGAATTCTACTTATTCTACATCAAGTTGTGGCATATCTAATTTTTTTGAAAAGACGTCATATTAAAACAAATATTAAATTTTAGTCCTAGCATATTTAAATCTCTAGATATGCACAATTTTTTTTATGAAAAGCAATAAACAATGATAACAAAATTAATGAAGTACATTTGAATTAGTTCACAAATTTAATGAAGAGTCTTTCACCTTACTCTCACATAATGGTATTGAAGACTCATTCCATGTTCAATTATTTTTTTATTAATTTGTATTGTCAACTTATTTAATGTCATTAAAGACATTAATTGACTTTAATTGCCACCTCACTTTCCACTCATGACTATAATCATGCAATATATTGTACTCAATAGACAATATATTGAAAATGATAATATATATATATACATTTACACTAACTGTTTGTAAAATTAATCAATGAAAAATAGAATAAATGATAATTAAAACATTTTAAATGAAAAAATACTTTACAGACTATAGAATTATTCCTATATTTTTAAAATTTTGATTGTCCATCGACAAATCAATCAAAATGAATTGCATCTAGAGAATGCTTAGTATTGCCTATCAGCAAGAACTAATAATTATAATCCTCTTTTAAAAAAGATATCAATCAATTGTATTTACATAAGAGCAAAGGTACATAAAAACTACTGAAAAATAAACACAAAAACACTTAGTCTAAATCTAAATAGTTACTGAATTTTCAAAATAAAAAATCTAATTAAAAATCTTACACAACTTACGCCACATCTCAAACGGAATGTATGAAACTGATCTGGACATTGGGATTATTAGCTTTGATTTTATTCCAATCTTCCCCGCCTTCCTTTAACGTCTCCTCTATCTCCCCCCTTGCCTGTGTTACCGCTATCCTCTTTAGTCTCCTCAACCGCTCCAATCCCTCTGGAACTTTCTTCATCCGTGGACAATTATCTATCACCAACGATTCAAGACGTTGCATCGCTCCATCCTCCAATGCCGGCAACTCCTCCAAAAGAGGGTAGGTACTAATTAACAGCAAAACCAGGTTAGGAAATCCCCACACTCTCCAAACCTTTTTGGCAATTCTCTGCATATCGGGCTTGTCAACAAAAACAATCTTCGTAAATTGGGCATGTTTTGGAGCGACAGATAATCAGTGCACCCATACAATTCAAGTTCTGTCAGATTCACCATACCACATATCCAACTTGGCACAGAGAAATGGCGAAGCCTAAGTCGTTGAAGATCTTTCATAAAATTCATTTTTTCTGGGAATGATGGAAGAGTGGATTCTTCTGTACCACCCTTCATTGCACCTATCATATTTTCTACGGTCAGATTTCTCATTTTCACCAGATGCTCAAGGATACCATCGTCTATACTTTTTAACGTCCCTTCATCTATTAAAATAAAAGTTATTTCATGGAGATGGATCAAATTGCCAACGTCTGTAACATTGAAGAATCGACTCCCTTGATCATACAGCATGAAGGGATCTGATCTCAGTGTCCTTAGGCTCAAGAGCTTTGATATTCCCTTGGGCATAATACTGATAGGAGGGTTTTTCGAGCAACGTTGTACATCAAGGTAGGAAAGACATTTGAGCTCCCCTATCCAGTGAGGCACACGTACGCTACTGCATCCAGAAACATCAAGATACTCTAGATTCTTTAGTCTTCTAACACAAACCGGTACCTCCCTGATCTTTGTTTCAGACAAATTCAAAACCTTTAGAAGCTTCAATTTTCCAACACATTTTGGCAGTGTAGAGATTGCAGTACTACTGAAGTCAAGAACCCGGAGTACTCTCAAACGATCAAACAAGTGTTCTGGAATACTAGTGATTTCTGGATTCTGAGAGAATGAGAGGGTGCGAAGATGTCGCTGACAATGAAGAAGGCTTTCTGAAATTGCTTTGGTAGTTATACCCTTTTTAGGCAATAGTAACCGGCGGCACCTTGTTTCTTTCACGGGAAGATCAAATTCACACTGATAATCTTTACTTATATTAATAACCAGATCATGTAACAAATCATGCACTGTATATTTACACGGCAATCTATCCACTTCCACCAAACATAGATTCTCTAGTTGGTGTAAGTAATTCAAACCAATATCAAACAATTCTTTTCCTTTTTCTTGTGGAATAAAACCTTCTGCCATCCACAAATATATCACATAATCCTGGTGTATATCTGTCTCCAGTTTACAGGGAGACGAAAAACATATGTGTGTGTCCTCTGGAAAGAAAGAAAAATAAGCAAAGCATGATTTGAGATTGGAAGGAAGATAATCATAGCTTAACCTGAGCTTCTCCATGGTGGAGCCCTCTGCATTTTCTACCTCTTTTAACTGCTGCAATTTTGACTCCCACTTGGGTGAGAGGGAAGAGTTAGCCATGGATGCCGCAACTGTCTTAACGGCCAGTGGCAACCTTCCACAATTATCAACAATTTGACGGGCCAAGCTCTCCAGATGCTCAGGAGGTCTATTTCCCTCATAATCAGGGAAGGCAAACAAGCAAAACAGAATCCAGCTGTCCTCTTTGGACAACTGTTGCATTTCATAGATATGGGCATTCATATTTGCAGCAACATCTCTGTTTCTTGTGGTAACCACAATTTTACACTGGTTATTGCCAGTGGGAAGACCAAGACTTTGTCTCAAGTTCCCACCGACACCTGCCTTCCACACATCATCCAGAACAATCAAACATCTTTTGCCCTTCAACTTACCATGTATCAGTTCAGCTGCTCGGAAATCACTTATTCTATCGTCTAATTGTAAATCAATGTGGGAGGCTAAGTCGCATTGCAAAGTTCTAAGAGAATAAGTCTGTGAAACAGAAACCCAGGCAGAATGGTCATACCTATGTTTTGTTCTGTCGTAGACATGCTGCAGGAGAAATGTTTTACCCAGCCCGCCCATACCCACGACGGCAACAACACCAACAGCAGGATTGTCTAACAATCTCACTATCTTCTCAACCTTGTGCTCCACTGCCACTGCTCGTGAATCTGTCTCCAAGACGGTTTCTACTGTTTCTCTTTCTGAAGTAGTAGTTGAAGGCTGATTTAAATGCAACACATGATGAACAAGCTTGAGCTCTTGTGCTGTTTCAATGGTAGAGGTCATCCTGTTTTTCAGATCTTCAATCCTCTTCCCCATCTTGTACCGAAAGCCTAATTGACTAAGACGGTACACATGGGATTGAGCGGTATTGATATACAAAGGTTGCACAGCACATTCATCAATTATGTCTTGGGCGTCAAAAGCTATCTCCGTCACTTCCTCCAGCCATTTTTTCGCAGTGTCATCGTGCCCAGTTAGCTCATCAGCAGCTTTTATATAACCAGATATATGGCGGAGCTTCTTCTCCAACCATTTAAAGTTCTTCTTAAAGTGGAGCAGCGGCGATGCCCCCCCGCGCCACCATTTTGCTAAGCTTTTCAATCACGATTTCGGCAACCGCAATAGCAAGTCCAGATACCATCTTTGATTTATAATTGAGATGCAATTGAGGCTGAAATTGTGCTGATCTGAAATCGCTAATGGATGCAATTCAAGTTGAAAGGGGAGTATTCCTAGTCCGCAATTCTAGACATATAGGTACAATTTTGACCCCATAAAGTTATTTTTAAATAAATAAAATGGATGAGAGAGAGAGCTGGCTCCCTCAAAGCAAATTACCCAGGGCCAGGAGGTGTAAACAGCTGTCGCTCACCAAAAATATGCATCTCACATTCCTTCCGAATATTTCTTTGGATATTAAAAAACATTATTGACGTCCTTGGCCGGCAAATATACTAACAAATCTTCAATATAGAAGATGGGCCATACAAATATGTTAAAATGACTTTATTTTTAAATTAGTCTTGATTTGAACTTCGTTTATATATTTTATTGTTTCTATATTGGTTTTTTATGCGATCGGTTTATTCTCTCGGGGCTTCACACCACAAGATTAAATTTAAAAAATGAATGCACATAGGCAATAGTGGTAATACCGAGAAAGGAAGAAGAGATCAAATAAAGCAACTTACAATGCTTAGGTTAAGAACGTAAAGAGTTGGCATTCTGTTTGTATTTTCTTTTTCACTATCAGCCATATAAAATATTTAATTTTCTATCATATTAATAACAATATTTAAAGGTATTACTGAATAATCTATAGAGAGATTTATTGAATCAAAAAAAAAAAATTGCTTTGGTGGCATTTCTATAATTCTTATAAGACACCTTGTCCAACTATCTCTTGTAATGGATAAATCAATATATGCATCACACAACTGCGAGAAATCTATGGAACAAATTTAATTTAATTGTTGTATTACAAACAATATTAGACAACAAGGTGGCAATCCAATTCAAATATAATTTTTCCACACTACAAAACATATGCAATGTAAAATCAACAGAACATAATTGGGTTACTAATGACTCACACAAATAACTGACTAACAACAACTTGAAAAATAATACTTTGACCAATCCATACAATTATTTTCTACAAATGAGCTAGTAACATTACACAACAAAAGAATGATAAAAATAGTGAATCTACCTATTATATTGGATGTTATAGTAAGTACACAAAATAAATTAGGCATTGATAATAATGATAAGCAACTTCCCCAAGAGGTATTACCAAGAAAATTTCAACATGCCATGCTTACAACAAACCTATGGATCCAAAATGGAATTGTAAACGGATCTCTTAGAGAGGTCAAAAATATTGTATATCCCATTAGATTTAAACCTCCATAATTGCTAGCATATATTGTAGTAACATTCGATAGCTATAATAGTCCACTATGGGCTTAAATAAACCTAAAAACTATACCAATACAACCTATATCACTAGGAAACCATAGACAAATACCACTATCCATGACATGGAAAATCACTACACATAAATCACAAGGCCTTCCACTAAATAAAGTGACAATCAATATTAGTAATATTGAAAGACCTTATAGTCAAATCCATAAAAGGCCTTCGTATAGAACCTACATTCTCTTTTGATCACTGTTTAAATATGAAAAAAAAAATGATACACTATAATTAGAAAGAAAGAAAAAGGTCGCCTACAATTGCTCTCACAATAGCAGGCTCAAGTATGTATAATTAGTTGCACACTCTCTCAAAGTTATAAAAAATGTATTATCCTCTTATTTAAAAGGAAAAAATAATAAATCTAATCGACTATAATGTTTATTTTATATTGTGGATAATTGATTATCAAAAAAAAAGATTTAACCTCCTCAAGAATTTAGTTTTTTATTACTAAATTTACATATGTAGTAAAATGGTTACAAATTGTGGTTTTCCCATCTCACAACATTGTATTTCAATGCATATGAATGATATGACTTTAATAGAGGAGCTACAAAAACAAACTTTTATGTAATTTTGATTGATGCAAAATGGATGCTAATTGTTCAAAAAAATCTAATTATTTCAAAAAAAATGAAAAAAATCAACAAAATCATGTAACTAATTGTATAATATAATAATTATTTGTACAAATAAAAATTCAATTTGTAATCAAAATGTGTATAAATTTATTTTATTATATAATTAATTATGTAATATTAAAATATATTTATGTTTTACTATTAATTTCCTATTGACATATCCCTTAAACCTCCTATAAATAATACCCTTCTTTTAAAAAAAGACATCAACCCATTGTTGGATACTGTGGTTGTCATTAATGTCAACACTATTAGCATTTGGTGTATCAGAGACTATATATGTCGAGGATATTGAGAAAATTGTAAAAGAAAGTATTCTTGGTTCCCAGTGGAACTGTGCAAGTCATGAAGGTGTGTTGTTCCGTACGTTGAAGACTAGTTAGTGTGGATTAAAGGGCTTATTATTGAGTGTTTCTAGATCATCTACCAGAAGTTTCAGAGGTCCATGTGAAGTTTTGATGTGTTGTGGTCTGATAGTGTTTTTGTGGTCTCTATTAGTGTTTGTGAATGAAGATTGTGTGACTATGATAATCTCATTTGTTGTGGATGTTTCTCTATTATTTTCCAGTGTTCTTAGATGTCTCTAGATCATTCTCTATCTTTTTGGTATGTCCACATTAATCGGTGAGCTCGTGGTTGAAGATCTTTTCTTGCGCATGCTCGGTTTTTCATGTTCCTAGCCAAGCTAGCATGTTGTGGATCTTTGTGGTGGAATTAGTTAAAGTATTTTTGTGTTGGAGATGTTAATTTGGGTCTCCACTATGTTATGGCTGACCTTGGTGGATCCACACTAAAATTTATTTGTAAATTTGGGTCGACATTGCAAATTTGTTTTATTTTCTTGGCTGACTAAGTCATGATAAAATCTCATGTAGTGGATATATAAGTGTGATTGTTTCATCGATGGAAAGTGTACTTCATATGCTTAGTGTGATTGTGTGCTCCTATGTGTGTATGTGTGAATATCATTCGATTGTAGAGTAGAGTGTGAAGAGGATTGAGCGAAGTGTGAAGAAGGTTTTTTGAGCTTAATTGGAACTGTAATTAGGCTTGTGCAGAAGCAATTTTCTTAGTTCATACCCTCTGGATTTTAATCCTATTCTATGTTGTTGGGAAATGAGCCCCTTTTGTATTTGAGTAGTGAGCTCTAGGCAGTGTGCCCGAATGCATGTGCATTCCCCTTATTATTTCTCAGTATACTTTTAATAGGGTATAATCTTGTGGACTAACATCCACTGTGGTTTTTCCCCTAACAGGGTTTCCATGTAAAAAATCTTGGTGTTCTCTATCTCTCTGATGTGTTAATTGCTTGTGGTTAATTGCTTATATGATCTGAGATTAATTTAAGTGAGAAAATTTTAAGTGTCTGAGACAACTGATTCACCACCCCCTCTCAATTGTTTGTCTTTGTTTTGCCAACACCCATCATATTTACCTACAACAAACATACATAAAAACTATTCAAAAAATAATAAAAAATACATATTCTAAATCTAAAATAGTTACTAAATTTTCAAAATAAAAACTCTAACAAAAGATCTTACACAACTAATTCCATATATGAAATGAAATATATAACCTGATACTACTTCACGTGTATCCTAATGTTTGAATTATTAGCTTTCATTTTATTCCAATATTCCCCAACTTCATCTAACCTCTCCTCAAACTCACCACTTGCCTCCTTAAAATATATCAACTTTAAGTCTTGTCAACTGCTCCAATCCCTCTAGAACTTTCTTCACCTGCAGACATCCATCTAGCTTTGACTTATAATGAAGATTTCTAATGAATGCAATTCAAAGAAAAAATTTGATGAGTTGGAAACAGATGTCGTTCATTAAAAGAAGACAACAAGGAAAAGGTCAAAAAAAGCAAGGTAGGGGTGATAAAATTCAATTAAAATCGAATCACATATAAATACTTTGATAACTCTAACTTAGTCTTGTTAGAATTTATGTTTGTATTGCAATTTAAAATTGGAATTGTAAGGGTTTTTTAGAAACTATACATCAATTCTATGACTACCCATTAAAAAATAAACAAATAAATTACCAAGCATCATTGTCATTATTTCAAAGAAGGTAAAAATCACAACTATGCAAATAATCCTCCACCCTTATCAATGGAATATTTAGAAATATGTAATGTCCCCTAATTGGGAATGCCCTAAATTTTCCCTCATTTCCTTAATTTAAATAACAAAGGGGCTAGATAATATATTTCCTTTAATTGAAGCCTTGCACATAGGTTAGAACCATTTACCATAATCAAATTGATTATAAGATTATAATCATTTATCACAATAATTCTAATTAGCATATTACCATAATTAGATATTAATAAACTCATGGCCAATCATTAATTCAATCAAAAAGTAATCTAACATCCTTGGAGGGTTCAATCATAGGAGAGTATGGGAGAACATGACTTGATGGGGTTCCTAGGACCCTTTTACCCGAGGCCCAAGAGTGGATATACCATCCCTCTTGGCCTCATGTCCATATGAGGTGATCTACCTAGGAGGTGTCTTTTTCGTTATCCCCTCATCTTGCCAACCATTTCCCTCTCCTTATAATTTGACCTCTTGTGTTGATTATCCATGATGGAGGAGTGAGATTACAATGGGTGTCCAGAAAATGCTATCTCTCCTAAGCCCAAAGGTGTTGTACCCTTTGTATCCCCTTAGCCTCATGGGGCTCATCTGGTCTCCATATGAAGTGGTGTACCTAGGAGAGTGCCCCATCATCTTTCCCCTCTTGTACTCTTAGTTCTTTCTACCATGGCTAAACATTCAAGGCATACGACAAACAAATATTAATCACATTTATTATATGAAAATAGCAGCAATATATCATTAGTAACTGGAATGTCTAATTAAAAAATCATAGCCATTCATATTAAATTGTGTTGCATCGTATGATTGTAAATTAGGTGGCATACCACTAGTTTAGGTAACCAAACTGCTGCACAAATAATAATCAATGATTAATTCTGATTTCCTAACATCATAAGTTGTACCATAGAATTAACTTCCTCTTCACCAACATGTGGCCATATGGGGTTATCCATATCCTAGGATGGTTAAGCAGGGCGATAAAGAACAAGATTTTTGGTGCTCTTCCCATCAGAAATGGTCATATCTCCTAACCGGCATCCAATATAGGTATCTACTATTGCTAACCATGGCCTTCCAAGAATAATGGGATACCCACCTAGTGTAGCTTTAGGAGAAAGAATCATGAAATCTGCTGAGTACCCCCAAGAGTCTAGAGTTACCACAAGATCCTCTACTATACCATCAGGTTTAATAGTGGAACTATCAACAAACTACAAGACAGTAGGAGTAGGTCTCATGCTTGCAATGTTTAGTTGTTGCAAGATATCCTTAGTCATCACATTTATTGTTGCTCCCAAATCAATTAGAGCATTCTTTATTTGGATCCCATTTATAACAACTCCTACCACAGGACTACCTGGGTCATTATACTTAGGGATATTCACTTTCCCAAGCATGATGTCAGCCAGTTGTCCCACCACATGTAACCATAGTGGGGTCTTTCTTTTTAGTGCCTAGCTTCTTGAGGCATGCTTCCTTAATTGCTTTTCCATATATGGAAACATCTTTTATGGCCTGAAATAGAGGTATCTTGACACATATATGCTTCAACTGATCTAAAATTTCAAAAGTTGTTTCCTCCTTCTCTTCTTTTTGTTGAGCAATATCCAACCTCTGAGGAAATGGTGGTTCTAGTTCATTTTTTTGGACTAAGATTGGTTCAATATTTTTAGGTACACTTGGCTAAATGGGTACATTCAGAGGCTCCTCATCTTCCACAAGAAGCTCGGTGATGATGGGTATGAAAGGAGTTGGAAAATTAGTTCCTTGTCTTGGAGCCCATGGCCTCCTCTGTGCAATGTAGTAGACTTGATCAACTTCACCCTAGATTGGATTGAACCCAGATGGGATCTTCTTACTGTCAATGTTAGCTACCATCTTGCATCTGCAATCTTTCTTCTTTTGTCTACAATGAGGGCAATATTCTACCAACATTGCCTCTGCCTCCTCATGTTTCTTCTTAGCTTGGAGTGTATCCAGCTAAGTAGCCATATTTTTTATGATGTCTTGCTTGAAGTCTGACAACAAGTAATCTTCATCCTTGAGAGTCCACTAGTAGATGACTTAACCGTAGAGGATTGGTAAGCTCTCTCTTTCTTTGAAGCTACTCTAGAATAGTTTTGACATAGCTTCTTAATATCTTCCCAAGGAGCTTGGGTGATATCTCCTCCTCCCATCAGGTCTAAAGCCTCAATGTAGCTCTCATTAATCCCTCTCAGAAGAGTAGCTTTTGGGACTCTTCATTGAGTGTATGATGTGGATATTTCTACAAGAAAAATAGAAACCTTGAAATGTAACCCTCCAAACTCTCATCTTCCTTCTACTACATCCTAAAGATGTCATCTCCTCTCATGTCACTGCCCCTACAATATTCCTTGTATTTCTCTAGGAATTTTCTCTTCATGTCATCCCAAGTCTCTACAGTATTTCTGCCTAGGATCATAAACCGTCTTAATGTAGCCTCTTTCAAGGTGGTAGGAAATAGCTTAAGCCTATGAGCATTAGTGGTATAGTCATAGCTTCTATAGAGGATATCAAACTCAAACAAGAAGGTATCAAGGTCTTATGTGATGAGTCCATAGAACTTAGGAAGGACTGAAGCAAGGATATTTTTGAGGTTATCATCTTCATTCTAACTAGAAATGGGGAATGGAAAAGTTGGTTGGTTAGGTCTGCTTCTATTTGCATCACCCATGCCTGCCTGATGGAGTTCCAAAGCAAATGGGTTCTAAATCAAATTTTGATCTTCAGAGGAAGTTTCAGAACTATTCAAATTGGGAAATGCATTAGCAAAAGGGTGTGTCTCTTCTTCTTCTTCTCTTGGCAGATTTGGAAGCTCTTCTAGCTGAAATGGATCAGGATCATTAGGAAGGAATTTCCCATAAGCATCTCTTCTCCTTCCTCTATGCATGCGGTATCAACTCAGCATTAGCCAACTCACATAAATAATTGGTGAAATAATAAAGGGGTCATTACTTCCTAAATGCGGGGTATACTAAGAACAAACTTTTAGAAATACTACAGCAAGAAAGAAACTATCATTGACTCCCAAGAACTTCCTAGTTTGACACCATACCCGGCAACAGCACCAAAAATGTTGGCCTTCTACAATGACTTAACAATTAAGCCCTTAAAGTTGTGATTCAGAGATTGGACATCTAATCTAAATAGCTATCTCAATCATTATAAAGGTTCATTTAATTGTCAACCCAGAGATGTAGACTTGAAATGGGTCAACACAGTATGTGCACTAAGAATCCATAGTAGCCATATTCATCCTACAACTTAAGAAAGCCATAATGTTGAAAGTAAATTGTTGAGAAAGAAGTAACATAAGTACTGAACATCAACCAACAACTATACTAAGCCGAAATGCATGACAAAAATTAAAATATGAGCGAACGGATAGGAAACTACTATGTCTACTTTGGCTATAGGAACAGTCATAGAATGAAATTCTATTGGCTGCAGGAACAAACAGTTGCTAGATTTATAATTATTGTTGAACAGAAAAGTAATAACTAAGCTAAAGGATGGAATTCTCACCAAGTGGTCCCCCTTGGATGAGTATCCCTTAATACAAACTTAGATGCAATGAACTTATAACTTCATTTTATTCATTGAGAAAACATGATTACAATAGAGCAGTGTAACTATATTACTAAAAAACTAAGAATGTGAGTACAACATCAGATCGATCAACCTTCTGAGAAGGAGCATTTGAGTCTTATTTATAGAAGGAAAAACTACTAACTAACTACCTAGCAAGGCAGTCAAGTCCAACAGATTGGGAGGACGTCACTTTATGGAAAGCATAGAAAGTGGAAAGGAGGTTATGCATGCATGGAATCTGGTCAAGCCGGTTTGCCTTAATGCAGATCTAGCACAACAAAATATCCTATATTCGCTAAACAAACTATTATGACTATTTACAAGGCAGTTACAATTCTTCAATTTGAACTAGGAATCTCCCTCCGTTGAGATTCTTCCCTCCATTGACCTTTGAATGATCATCTTGTTTGATCTTTACAGCGAATGACCAGCTGACAAAATCTTCCTCAATTTTGTAGGCTCTAATTATATCTACATAAAAACATTAGCATGCACAACCATTGCATATCTATAACTATCTTAAAGTAGCATTCATTAATCCACATGTACAATTAACATGGATATTTTATATAGCATTTTAATATCATTTAAAGGTTACAAAGATAAACTTATGCCCAATGTCCATGGTTTTGAGAAAATAACATGAAAATGTCAACATTCAAGTATCAAAGTTTATGACAACAACAACAAATGGATAATAAACTCTATCAAAATTAAGCCATAAATTGGACTCATCACAAGGCTTGAGGAAGCCAAAGAGAGAGAAAGAAAGAAAAAGTTGTGAGAGCCAAGAAAGTTGTAAACAGTGTTGTGAGAACTTTGAAGCCATAGTAGCAAGTTGTAGGGAGTTGTGCAAGCTTGAGAGAAATAGAGAAATACTTCTCAAGAGAGAAAGAGCAAGATACTAAGAGAGAAAGATCAAGATAGACCAAGTGAAGTGAAAAGATAGATTTAAAAGAGAGAAGAGGAGGGAAAAAGAGATTCTCGAGCTGTTACAAACCATCCCAAGCAGTTCCCATCGACCAAGGTAGGTGACAAGTGGAAACATGCTCAAAAATGACCATTTGAACATTGAAATGTTGTCAGATACTAGCGCGGCGTGTGGACATCCATGCGGCATGCTAGTGTCTAGACAAATCACACTCAAAAATGGTGAGAACAAGGAAAATACAAGGTTTAACGCAAAGCTGATAGGAAAAGATAGCTGCTGAAAAAGGGTCTTGAGCATCCTGAGAGGGAAAAAGGTAGATGTAAGGGTTGAAATGAGCCTACACAAATACTAAGGGAGTGGACACTAAAGTGGATACAAAAGTGTAGGTGAAACTGCAAGGGTATACAATTTTCAACACTACAATCTCCTACACCTTTATCATAGCAAGAGAATATTTTGTCGAGGCTTCTCAAAGCCCATTTGATTACTCTTCCTCCTCCAAAATGAGAAATTTTATAGAAATCTCTTTTTGTGCATATCATCGATTGCATGGTCATTCCACAAATGAATGTCAGGCCTTGAGTAGTAAAATACAACTTAATGATTGTGGTGCTCTTAAATGTGTTGATGCACCTAATAACTCTAAATAAGAATGATCCCTCTTCTATGGTGTTTCTCCTCAGTATGTGGAATTTGTAGCTTCATATGTCTTCTCATTTCCATTCATGGTGTTACAATCTTAAGTGCAGCCATATCTCTTTCTATGGTAGCAACATGATAGTCTCTTGTGTGGTTTTCCTTGTCTTTACGCTTGGGGGGCAAGGATAAATAGTTCTTGGGAGTTGTGTGTTATTTTTAAGGATCCCCTCTTCCCCTTTATTTTCCTTAAAATATCAACATAGCAAGTATGTTGAAATTTTAAGGGGGGCATATCACCCTAGCCATTTCATAGACGTCTGGTAAGATTTCACATATTGACATACCCCTTTGGTGATGGTGTTAGTTTTAACGCCCCCTGAGATGTGGTTATCAATTTGTCCCCTCCAATGTTAAGCATTGATTCATCCCTCATGACGTTAAACCTTTATGCGCTCCCTAAAGTGTGATTGGAAAAATATTCAATGAATTTGGCATAATGGAACTTGTTGATTCATGAACTTGAGCATCTTTACATGGTCACCTAGAATAACACACCTTGCTTGCCCGTGGAGCCATGTGTTCCATGAGTCATTTAACATCCTTATGAGAGCATCATTTTGTTTAAACAACATATTCGATGGATGGTGTTCGGTATTTGAGACAAATTTAAGATTAAGGTCTTTTTACCTTACTAACTCAAATCCTTTTTAGTACTAACCCTTGTGTTTTTGGTTTATTATGTTTTTATTTTTTGTCTTTTGTTTTCTATGTGTCTATTACAATTTCTTAAAAGTCTACCAAGCCTCTTTAGGTGTTTTTCATGATTCAATATGAAATCATAAATCAAATGAGCCTAATGAACATATGCATCCAAGTGTTTTCTCATGATCAATCTCTCATTTTGCTAATTTTTTAGCATAAAGGTTGAGAAATGGTTTCCTTTAGATAGCCTAGAAAACCCTTTCCCATGAGATAATTTCATATTGATTTTCTCCATGAAGCATAATTATGTGAAGTTAGGAGTTCAATTTGAGATTTCCCCATTGCAAGAACACCAAACAAGCAAAAGAAAGCAATCAACCACTGCAAGATTACCCCCCAAATTACTCAACCAAGAAACCCCCTAACAATGTATGATTATGGAACTTTATATTTAGTGTGATTACATATGTCACTTGCCAAAAACAACAAAGTGGACTTGATTTTAGTGCTTACAAATTCCAAATTTGGCCACAAACTCAAAGTAATTTTTTTACACATAATGGGATCAATCTGATCACACCACTACAAAAGTGCGCAAGAAACTATACACCTTCAAAAAAATCACCTAAAAATGTTTGCATAGGAGAAAGAACAGAGCCCCAAAAGTTTTCAAAACAAGAACAACCCAACAACATCTATGAGAATCTGCAATTTCTAAAAACACTAGACACCAAAATCAAAAACAAATTGCAACACTATGAAGAGAATTAAATTCTACCCCAAATAAAAAAAATGCTTGAAAAAAGGAGGTTGGATGACTAAGATATGTTAGTTTAAATTCAAACTACAAAATCAAATCTATTGATGGAGAGGGGGTTCAAATTTTTCAAAGAGCTACTAATGTCATTGTTTATGCGGTGTTGACATCAACAGTCTACAAGCTTAAATTTGGTAGTTAAACAGTTGTCATCAATATATACTTTGCATTGATGAAATATTCGCTCCAATGAAAAAATTCTGGGGAGTATTTTGAAGATGACGACTAGTGACAACATCTTGGGAGAGCTAACAATTTATTCAGTTTCGGGATAGGATATATGCACAAAATATTTCACGATGTCGACAGTGGTTTGACAGGATTCTTTGGTTGATAGAGGCATGTGGCCAACGTTTAGAGCGTCGTGTGGTGCCTCTACAAGCACTTGTGTTATCCTACGAATTTTAGGTACTATGTAGCAGTTTTAAAAATAACTACCAATAATTTTTTTGATTTTATTATGAAAAATAATAAAATTAGAAGAAAAAAAAATTAACTCGATCGAAAAAAAATTATGACCCGCAATTTTTTCTCTACAACTAAGTTGTACGACTGTACAATTGTACAATCAATCATACAACACCAAGGGGAATCTTTTTAGGGCTCAAGGAAAGTGCTCAAATTTTGACAATTTGACAATCAATCTTGGGGTTTTTGAGCCTCCTAGCTGTGATGGAAATGTCTATTTTGACCCAAAGTGTTCCAAAATTACAACTACCTTTTGGATCTAGCAACCACTTTTCAACTTCAAACCCTCTTAGATATAGCTCATATGTCTAATTTGGACGAAACAAAAGAAAAATTTGACTTTCTCGAACACTTTGAACTTAATAGTGAGCTCAAATTTACACAAAAAATCTTCAATTTGAACCTACAATACAAAACCATAAAGAAGAAACCCCCAAATTTGGTATTGCTTTCAAACTTTTTTGATTCTCCAATTCATCATTCGATGCAAGAGAAGGACATACTCAACTTTTCAAGATCCACTAAAATTTGCAACCTAGATCTCTCAATAAAGACTAACAAGAAGCAATCCCACAAGCTCTAATACCATGTAAGAGTTGGTATAGAATACTCTACACCATGCAAGATTTGGTTGAAAATTATAACCACCCAAGATCAAGGAACTTCATGAAAGAATAAGAGAGATCAACTATGAGAGAATAATGTTATTCTATCAAAGATGCAAATGATATATATTATGATGATATAATTGATATCAATGTTGATTTACATATGAGACAACCTAGTTGTATAGCCAAGGTGAAACATAGGATTAGACAAGATCATGACAAGTGTCTTAATCCTATGTCATGAGACAACTAATATTAATTGAATTAGGACACAAGTACTAAATGTTAAAAGGTAAGATAAGAAATAATGACAACACCTTCTAAAAAGATTCCCTCCTAGGCCATAAGTAAACTTAACATGTAAATAAGACCCACTAAAGAACTAGTTAGGTAAAATATCCGATTACACCAACACTTAACCTTATCCCTTCCTTTGTCACACTTTCACAAATTTTGTGAACTAGAGAACTTTTTGATACATGGAACTTCATCACTTATCTTCTTTTTTCACTTTCTTTCTTACGTCACATTTTTAGCAAGTTTGCTAACTAGCAAACTTTCCAACATTTCAAACCTTGTCGACTTTTCACAATCTAACAAACCTTGCAAGATATAGAACTTGGAAAATTTAACTTTCTTCATTGTCAAGGTTTCAAGGAGTTTATAAACCTACAAACTTCTCAACTTTAAAAAATAGGATTTTTATGAGGTTTTTAGCATTTTCAACAAAGGGGTTTGTTGTCACATGAATTGAACTTTGTTGAGCATAGGTTCAGCATTCCAATGACACAATGGAACCAACCTTGAGGTGTGGGACCTTGCAATTGAGGTTAGATCTAGAGTCACCAAAAAAGTAACCCTTCTACTTTTTTTGACTTGTTCAGGCCCTCCTTGTGATTTTGGCTTAATGTTGCCTTGATTTAATGTTGTAATGTGGATAACACATTGACATTAGGTCTTGGGCCCTTGTGAACTAATGGAATTTTAATGGTTCCTTGCAAAAGTGTTGTGAAGTGTTGTAACACACTTTCACACTTTTCTAGGGTTTTATCAAATAACTAAGCATAATAAACATAATCAACCTTAATCTTGCCTTATTTGGAGTGTTGTAAAGTGTTGTAACACACTTTCACATTCCTCTAGGCTTGTCATTAATAATTGGGATTTCTTATGCTTTAATTGGCCCTATTTTGCATCCACAAGCCTCATTTATTGCATCTTTTCAAGGATAATCCTGACACCAATCATTGACCAATTATAATTCAGGTGTCCCTAGCTTGTGTGGCCCAGATTTAGTGTCTGGGACTCATTTTCCACCTTGGGTGAATGGGTCCCAACTAGATCTTTTGGCCCCGAAGCAGGTTTTACACCTTTCTAAGCACTTTTTAAAATACTCCCAAAAATTAGGCCTGGGTGGACTCATTCGCCACCTTGGGAAAATGAGTCTTGTGTGGCCCAAATTCAAATTTAATTCAAATTTCTAGCAGGATTTTATTCTCCTAGACCTGATGTCGGCTTGTAGTGTTGTAATTTTAGTAATTCTTGCATAATTGAGTATAAATACTAGATTCTTTCACTCATATTGAACACCTAGCATTCAAGAGAGTTCACAAGAGCATTTGAGGATTCACAAGAGCCTTTAAAGGCTTTCAAGGGAAAATTATCAAGCATTTTAGAGCATTCTTCAAGCATCAATCATCATGTCAAAGATTGCATTCTTCATGTTTGTTATTGTGCTGGCAATTGTGATGTAGAGTTCATGATCCAAGCAAGCATTACATTCAAGATCTATCTCCTTCAAGCTAGAGTCAAGAACCACATCCATTGCAGCCATTTCAAGCATATTTGCAGCACCTTATTGCTAGGGTTTGGTGAGTTGCAACATAGTTATTTGTTCATTCATCATTCTCCATTCATATTTTCTTTCATTTCAAGGTTTAATTACCAACAAGGGGTTTGACCAAGGAAAAACCCTATTCCCTAACTCCCACAACATTTTTTCCTCTTCTTGTGTGTGATTTGTAGAGCTAGGTTGCAAATTTGTCAAGAAGAAAAGTTGGAGAAAATTTGTCAAATCCCTAAAGTTATCAAAGTTGTCATCAAGCCTTGGAGAAGCTTGGAGAAGACCTACAGGTGGCAATTTACAGTTTTGGATTCGGAAATCAGTCAAAAAGAGCAGAGCAGACCGAGAGGCACAGAATCATATTCAGAATTTCCAGAAAAGCAAAAGCAGACTGATTCACCACTATTGGCGAATGAGTCCCACTATACAGGCCTAACAGAGATTTTTACAGATCTAGATACCCTTTTGGTTGAAACCTGCTCTAGTGCATTTTCCCATAAACTAGACTGATTCACCCAGATTGGCAAATGCGTCCCAATCAACTGTGATAGCAGATTTTCCAAAATTCCAAACCTCCATTATGCCTTCTTCAATCTTCCAGGTGCACATTTTCTATTTCAAAGCTTTTTGTTACATCTTGTTCATCTCTTGAGGTCATTTAAAGTTAGTTTTCATTCAATTGGGGTTTTATATTACAACTTGCATTGCATTGTCTTTTCCAAGTCTAAACTTGGTGGTGAGCCCCTCATTAGATCATCTTCAGCCCCTAGGATAGCCCTATTGCAAGATTTCAATCTCCTTTGCATTGAGATCTCTAGGGTTATCCTTGAGTGGAACCTCTTTGAAAGTGGGTGCGAATATATCAATCATTCAATCATTATTCCACCATTTTAATAGGTTCCAAGATCTCTAAAGGTCGAATTCCTTTTCTAAACTAGGTGCAAATATGTTGGTTCAACCCAATATATGAAATCCTATCACTAGTCCTATTCTATCGACTCAAAGAGGAAGTGGAAGAGAAAGAATTGCATAAAAAAGGGGAAAGGAGAAGTGATACGCCAAGAATAGAATGATTCTTTTAGCTTTTATAACACAAAGGAACAATGAAACGCCAAAGAGACTTGCACAATCTTTTATTTTACTAATCTTTGCAAGCTTATGTGAAGGTTAGGTTTTGATAGACACTAAAAAGAAAGGGAACTAATTCACAATTAGCTCTACAATGATTATTAACACAACATACAAGCATACAACCACATAAAATGTGCATTCAAATATGAAGGCAAGGCATTATGCACAATATAATAGAATGGAAAAGAGGCAATAATAGACAATTTTCATTAAACTAGAAGCTTGAAGCCTTGTTTACATTTGTAGAGATGCAAAATATTTGCATAAATTTATTAGAGAAACAGGAGAAGAATATTTATTAAGAATACAAAAGCTGCTTTTTATACTAAAGCATAAAAGAATAGACTTTTAGTGATAACAGATTTCCACAATCCATGAAAGTTGTTGCTAAGAGTTTTTGGATTCAATTGTGTAGATTTTTTACATCAACGTTTTGGATAAGACTTTGAAAACCCTAACCCTAATCACCTAGCCATACATATCGAATCTATAGACATAGGGAGGACATGCCTAATGATGCAAGGATGATCGAGCATTAATGGTTTAATCATTTGAGTGTGAAATCCCCCTTGAAATTCACTGCAAAAGTGATCATGGACGTCAAAAGTGATGAAATGTACTCTACAAAAAATGAAGCATGATGGCATGGATTTGTTTTGCAAAACATTGAAGAGCATTGAAGGCACTATGGAAAAGTTGTGGGCTCTAGATAATGTAGGATTCAATTTCAAGCATCGTATCTCGCAAGCAATTGTTCACGCCAAGACTAGACATCTTGCAAGTCATTTACCAAGTTTGAATACTCACCATTGATTCATATTTGGAAGTTTGAATCTGAGTTGTGGATTGCATCTGGAAGATACCTTGAGTCTAAACCATTGATCTAGTGATTGCTTGATCGGACAACAAGCACATCATCACATCCTTGGAAGGTGGTGCAAAAGTCAAAATTGTATACCAAATAATACTGATTTGTGTCCTCTTTTGTCAAGAACTTAAGTGATCAAATATGCACGTGGAGAAAAGACTCATCGATCGCTAGGAAGGAGAAGTTTCGATGGAAATGCCCGCAAGTGATATCAACAAAAGGTGATGACAATGTGAAGTCATCGAGAAGTGGAAATGGATTTAGCCAAGGAAGCTTGAAATTGATGACATCATGATGGTAGAAGCAAGGTAAGATGATGTCATCAAGGTGCAAATGGGTGAAGATGGTATGGGAGAAATCTGCAAGCAAATGCATCTAAAATAGATGAAGAAATTATGGAGTGTGAAGTTCAAATGGAAGGGCTGACAAAAATGGAGAAAAACAAGAAAAATAAAGTGAACTAGATATTTGCATATGAAAGGTGAAGTTCACTTGAAAATGTCCGCTAAGAGAAAGATGGTGTCATTTGGCCCACTAAGAAGAAGATGACATTGTTTGGCTCACTAGATCATTACTTAGTCAATTTTAGGATGGGCTTGTGAGGAAATGATGATAAGTGGAAATTATTGAGGAAAACAAGGAAATCCAAGTGAATCGAACATTTAGTGAGAAGTGGAAGTTTACTTGACCATAGAAATCCAACTAATCTAATACTTAGTAATTTTTCAATATTTTAAAACCTTTTGCAAGAAGATGACACTCAACTGCACTTCTATAGGGAAAACAAATGGAACCAAACATGAGTGAGGAAAACAAACTAAACTTCACCTTGCAAGGAAAATGGATTGAATCGGATGGGTAGAAAAAATCCACAAGGCAATAACTTTTGCCCCTTATCATATTTTTCAAAAAGCAACCTGACTTAATTTTACATGCCCTATCTACTGATGATAAGAATTTTGACAAAAAATGACCCATGACTAATATCTCAAATTGGTTACAAACAAAGGGTAGCGAGGGGGGCAAAATTGCCAACAAGGCCCATTTAGGATCTTTTAGATCAAGTATAACTTATGGGAATAATAGGGCAAGGAGAAACAAAGGGGTGGGGACATGGATGGATTTGAGGCCTAAAATCTTAGGCACCAATAGCACATGTATCTAGCAAATCAAATAATGGAGAATGCAAAATTGGCATGGGATGAAGGTATAGGTTTTTATTTTGATCTTCTATTGATTAGTCATGTGTTGGCATATTATGTCCCTATTATAGGTTAAGAGTTTGGGAAAACCTAGTCATATCCCCACAATACATTTCAAACCCCTAATGCCCACTTCCATTGATATATTTTTTGATAAAATCATCAAACAATTTTGAATTATTTATATTTTTGTAAATTTTAACCCAAACAAAAACCTCTCATACAACAATAATTAGGGGTACATTGGATAGCAGGTCACACTCAATTCCTAACACAAGCTTTCAAGAAAAAAGAGCAAATAACTCCAAGGTCATCCAACACAATTTTGAATTACCATCTTGATGTGTTTCCTCCATTTCTATTGATCTTCATCCTATAATTTTATCCTCTAAATTTGCAGTAGGGCCCACTTTTGTTTTTAAGTAAAAGGGGTTTTTGAAAGGGCCCCAACCATTTTACAACGCTACAAAAAGACAAACAAACAACACAGCATGACTATACAACCAAGCTACCAAGACAAGCAACAATAAGAAAAACTACATAATATCATTACCAAATCTTGCAACTATCAAGCCCTTAGCCAAAGCATTGGACATAAAAACACGTTTCAAAAGACCCTCCTATGGACATTGATCCAAGAAATATTATTGTCAACATCTACTAAAATAATCGAGGGGATACTCTCTAAGGCCCCTTTAGGGGTGGAATACAAGGAGGGAGAGGCCTAGCTAGGGAAGTTGATCGTTGAGAAGCCACCACACAAGCCAAAGGAGACACTCTGACACCACCCACAAAAGGAGGGTTGGGATCCAAGGGGGAGCAACGAGTAATACAAGACAAGAACGGTCCTCCCCAACACCAATAGAGGGCTCCACAACCTCTGAATTAGAAATACCCTCAACCACATCCATAATAAGGTGTCAAATGTTCCACATTATTCCACCAAGAGGAGGAACACGAGTACTTTGAGCAATGGCAATTAGATGTCAAATGTTCCATAACAAAGCATCACTTGCTCTAGACAGGGATGCCTTTATAATACAATAACTAACTCCAAGATCAATCATTATCTTGCAAAACCTCTACCAAGAGAGGCTTAGGCAAATCCAAATCCATGAGGATACAAGCATAGGTAGTGAGAAAAATATTGACCCTAGAACTAGGGGTGACCAACGAAAATAACATTCCAATCAAAGATGAAATTGTAAGCAAACAAAGAACCACTTGACACAATAATAGACCTCTATTTTCCCTTTCGTAAAAAGATGCCACTACAAAGCGAGACACAAGCAATTGAACCTACAAATCAAACCCTTTGCAAGAAATAATGCTTGCTTTTAAAAACTTCCTCCCAAGAAGCAAAAGGAGAAGCAAAGCAAAAGATTAGATGGATCTACCAATTGCAAAAGCAAATAGACCCACAATAGAACCATCAACAACACACAAAATAGAAGTGTGCTTCAGAGGAGAAGAGTACGCAGTATGCACGAGCGACCTAACTTCCACAAGGGAAGCAACACCGATCGCCATAACACCAATAGGAGAGACACCACCAACACAAACAAGGGAGGCAAGATAGACACCTCCACAACCTCAAAAAAAAATGAAGAATAGAAACATGTGAGAGAAGGCTAACCACAAATGCCAATGGAAATGAGAAGGAGAGTAGTCACACAGTGACTAGGTGAGCCCTCAAAAGGAGCACTAAGAAAAACATCAACACACCCGCAAACAAAATCTCCCAACCCAAAAATATCTAAAAGACGCAATAGTGAATCAAAAGAGGCAACAAAGGGAAGCAAACCCAACTGAACAGGTGCGACTTCAACAACAAATCGAGTGAGTAGGAAATGGAGCCGCAAAGTTTATTTCAAAATGGATTGGACCATTAAACTTTGTTGATATAACGGTTTGTTAATTTAGTGAACATATCGATATATATACCTTTTATAATTAATTTGAAAAAAAAAACAAAAACAAAATACCTTTTATATAAATGACCTATATTATTAATAAGTTTAAAAATTATTTATATGTTAAACTAAAACCACAGCGAGAATTTCACAGAAATTCCTCTAATCAACTCATCAAGCAAACAAATTCATCATTAATTAAGTTCAAAGCCAAAATATTTAGATGATTGATGCAATTGCAGATACAACATAACTGATACTAATAAAACACAGTTCGAAATCCTTGAAACCAACGTATAATTCGATTAATTCATTAACTATTGAATTCAATTGCTTTTGAAAACCATAAAACTTTCTGTACATAAAAGACACCTCTCCATTACATGGAAAAGAAAATATACTCACAATTAAAGCGATATTGTGAGGTTTGATGCGCGAAAAAGTAGTGATCAGATTTTGATCCAATATAAAATACAAACAAAGCAATAAAACTACAAGGTGTAGCAGATAATTCGCATGCTAAAGTACCGATGATCCTCTAATTCTCCAAGAAAGTCATATATTATCGTCTTCGTAGAGTCCTTGTCTGAGAGGTGATCTGGTAATCAACAATTTTAGAAATCTTTTAGTTTGATCCTTCAATCTAAAAGGTTAAATTTACTCAACTTTCGATGATTTCAGCATTTAAAGAGTAAGGAGGAAGCATTTCTATGACAAAAGTAAAGGAACATTCCAGAAAAGTTCCTTCTACAAACCGTTTCTTTCTGTTGTCGAGTCTTGTGAGAACTCCTTGTTTGAGGCATCTGCTTAGTATTATTTTCTTTCTCTTCATCTATTACTGATCCTTCTGATTCTTCAGCCGGGAGTTTAAGGTGTACCGTTTTCTTACGTCGAGATAACCCTGTCACAATACAAAGCCATGAGATTTGCAGGACTGTCTCTTCTCAGGGCAAACAATCGTATGCAATTCTATAAATGGCCATTTCGATACTGAAAGGCACAATTTATCCAAATGAAGCCCAAGATTTCTCCAATACCTTTGATACCTGCGTCCCCTAAGTCGATTTTCGAAGGGGGGGTTTCAGCTTTCTGTTCATTATCAGATACAGGTCTATAATTGGATACAATCTCACCTATATTGTCGTGCAAAAAACTTGATACACTTGAGTTTTCATCAGGAAGCTCCGTCCCAGGCTGAACAATATTAGCTTCAGCTGGTTGGATATCCGGGAATTCGTCCTCGTCCTTCGTTATGGGCATCTCCAGCTTGGCATTCCTTCTCGACTGCTGAAGAATACAAATTCTCTCAATAATGTGAAAGAAGGCATTCAAATGAAACAAATTCCCTACAATCTCCATTACAATGTATTGTACCTGACAAAAGGAAAACTAGGAATTCATCTGAACTCACCTTTTTCCTAGATTTTCCCTTCCTACAGCTTTTAGTAGCAGATGGAGATATATCATTTTCCAAATGGCTTTCATCATTCGTACTTCTAGGGGCGGCAGCATCTCCACTCTCGGATATGATTGATTCATGGCTTTCAATATCCTCAGTAGCATCTGCAAAACTTATTAGCATCAGTATTCTAGGAACAGAATGCTCCTTTTGTGCATAAGCCCATTGCAAAGGATCTCTTTTCCATGGACAAGACTTTAGATGTGCATTGTAATGTCATGTGAAAAAGCCTATACCATATGTTCAGAGATTCAAAGTGCCACGCACTAGTATTCTTGAAAGTAAAAAGCAATGCAAATAGACTATTATAATTCATATCTTACCACCCCTTGTGCTTTCCTGTGATGTATTCTTGGAACTACCAGTATCCTCCTTATCAACCCCATCTAACTGAGACTCAATTTTCGTCTTACAACTTTTTTCGTCTGAATTTGGTTTTTCCATATCCACCTGACCAGATAATTTCTGCTGATGTGCCATAGCATTTTGTGCCGTTATTTCCAGCTCTTTTCTCTCTTCATGACACTTAACAAGCTTCCCTTCAAAGTCCTCTACAAAAGACTTCACTTCAGGTTTTGCAAACTTTTTGGCCTGACAACCAGTATTAGAGATTCCAAGTCTTTAGTATTCATTCCAAAAATGACCCAAAAAAAAGCACGAAACAAAAGAAAGCTTTATGCATTATTTACCTTATTGGATATACTTTTGAAGTAATCAATAACAGCATCCTCGGATAAAGCATGTTCATAGCTTCTGAACAAATCTGCTAGCTTCTTGAACCCTTTTTCAGTGTAAGTGAGTTGAGAAAGACAGTAAGCAATGTCAACCCATTGCTTTTTATCTAGAAAACATGAAATCCAAGGATTTGTGTCAGCAACCTTAGAGTTGAAGCACGCATATTGTAAAATAAAATGAATGACATGACGAACATTATTGACAAATAATCCCTATAATGTAGGTACTATACAGGAGAAGAAATAGGAGTGACAAAAGTTAACTAGCAATAGTCCCCACTACCAATAACAAACCACCATTTGGACAACGTAAGAAATACACTCAACATTGAAGACGGTAAGCAGTAAACACTAGAGTAGAGAAGGAAAGAGAAGAAAAGGTCAGAAACAATTGTGCCTGTGATTCCAGAGAACCGATGACAGAGCTTCTCAATGAGACCTTCCATTTGTTTATCCTGTCATGCAAAGAATTAAGTTGGTAATAATAGGTAACATGATAAGCACTCATTCCCAAAGAACAAAGAGAGACATCACAAGCTTTTTGTTTCTACTGGCATTGGTTATAAATTCTGAATATTCCAATTGAATAGAAATAAAGATGAGATGGACAACGGAAAAGGTTTCGACATGTTCATTGTGGCACTGATTAAATCAAGCTTCAAAAATTTTCTTCCATATTCAAGTTACTGTTGCTATGAGAGTTTAACAATTGAAAGTTAATCAAGCTGAAAAATATATTTCCAAGAATCCAGTATAGTTTTGTAAGGATTAATCACGAACCTTCTTTATAGAATCAATCAAGAACTGCATAATATTGCAGAAAGTTTCTTCTGATAAGTTTTGGCATGAAAGTCGACTGAGAATGTCAGGTAAAAGATTATAAATTGGGTTGCTTCCTGCAATCAAAAACAAAGAATTGTTTGGATATGTAGGCAGCATGAATATGAATGTGATAATATAGAAGAAATAAATGATGGATGATGAATGAAATCAAAACAAAAGGTGCCTCACCCTTCTTTGACAATTCATGGAAAAAAAGTTTCACAAGATTAGAGATACGTGGGTCTTCATCCTCCAGCCGAAGAGCCATTTCACTTATGTACCCTTTGACCTACAAAATCATAACTTTTCCCTTACTGGACTTGTTCAATTTCTTATAAAAAATTAACTAGATAATCAGACATGGGCTACATTAAAATACCTTCATCATATCATTTAATATGAGGTGTGACAAAACTAGCACTGCATTCTTTCTCACAGATATCGACGGATCACTAAGACGAGCATACATATGCTCGGTCCAAGGTTCTAAAAGGTTAGGAAACCGTACTGCCAGATCACCCAGAGCAATGACGCAATTCGATCGAACAGTTTCCGACACGGCATTTTGGGCGACAGTGAATAGTAACTGTAGATTTGCATCACTGCAAAATTTCCAACATTCAATTTTCATTTTTCAGTCTTTAGGTGAATACTTCTGCAAAAACAACAATTTTGTTGGCATACTTCCAAGTGGAATAAAAAACATATGTACAGGAGTTTGACAAAATACCAGAAGTCGGGGTCAACAACCATTAACTTGCAAAGAGCTAACATAGCTGACGCCTGCAGTCTTGGAAACTACAATGTGAAAGTGCATGTATAAGTTGTTACCCTCACATACAGACAATACTTCAATTTTATAAAACCATTGAAATCTGATGTCATGAATCCTTCATTATGAGGAAAGAATACAAGCAGCCCTACCTTCTGCAACAGAGCAAAGTCTTTACAAATCTTTGCAACAATAGGAGCACATATTCCAATTATAAACTTTTGATTTTGTCTGCCTGTAATAATTTCCTTCTCTGCTTTCTCTGCAAGGGAGTCAAGCCTTGCATCTTCGGATACAGAAACGCCCAATTCAGCATTGATATTGCATTCCTAGTAAATCAATGGTAGTTAACATATAATGTACTTTTGTATAACTCGCAAAACGGTAAAGAAAAATTGCATAATGAGATGATGAAGTTATCCCGCCTAAACCAAAGGGGGAAAGGAGAATCTCCCATATTAACCTTTTTAAGCTTAATCACTCACCTCTGTTGCTTTTTCAGAAGACTGTGACAAATCAGCACTGGTTTCGGATGCTTGTGACTCAGCTGCTGCTCTCTGTTTGTCTGCTTTCTGCTTTCTAATCTTCCGCACAGAGGATTCTATATAAACCAAGTGCTTCAAGGCTACATGACTCACAATGAACAGAAATCTACTTAACTTGGTAACTCCCACTGATAAAGAACCGTGGGGAGGAGATGCCGCATCCACCTGATTTTCAGTGTCTGGAGCCACTTGCTCAAGTGTTTCATTTTGTCCGAAAACACTTGCATGAAACCTTATTATGATGTCAGCCAAAAACATTTCTGGCTTGGGATGCAGTACATAGATAGCATTTATGGCCTGCTCAGCAGCAGAATACCAACTCTGTTCCATAAGCCCTTGACCAATTAGTAAACTTTTTAAGGAATTGAAAACTCGGCTATGACGTGATATGAGACTTCCTCGATCTTCTTCAGAGAGTCGCTGAAGAGCAATGCATGCTGTCCTCGCAAGCAATGGATCCTCCTTAGCCCATCGTCCAAACCCAATGTCAATAATATTCAACAAATGTGAACTCAGGACCTTTGGAGATGATTTTGCAGCCATGCATAGCACTGATAAGGCTCCACGACTTATCTCTGCAGATACTCCATTCACATTAAATGTGAAAAAATCCCACAAAGCAGATATCTGTGAGAAATAAAAAAGAATAAATGTCTTAAATAGCAATAATTATATGAATATTACAAAGTCTGCTATAAATGATGTTCCTTTCTTGATCCCTGCAAGCTAAAGAAGAAAATGGACAGCTATCGAGCATGTAGCATTGCACCAAGAATGCAAACTTTGCCTAGATCCAGCCAGTCATTGCAGTTGAGAATAATGAAATATCTATAAATAAAAGAAACTCCTTCATGGCCCAACCTTACAAACTAAAGAAAACTAGCTAATTAAATAAAAAGACCACCTCGCATCTGCCTTCAAAACAATACACCAAATAAAGAAAACTATGTACATTTGCACATAAAGAAGGGCCAGCCAATAAAAACTAGGATCTTCCTTCTAGATGACCAGTCACATGTTTATAGTAGAGTTAATATTACATACTGTTCCAGAAGGAATGTCCCCTTTCGAAACCAGTACACCAATTATATATTCAAGTGCTGCAAGATCTCCAACGCTGGCATCAATCGTGATATTTATCAGATTTGATGCAGTTTCCATTGAGTTCTTCTTTATGTATATTGTAATGAAGGCACCCTCAACAGCCTCATAGATAGGTTTCTCCTGAGAGAAGACCTGCAGGGCATTCAACCAACTTCTGTAAGTGACCTTTGATTTGGCAATGCAATATAAGCTCACATCTCACATAACATACAACGAATTTAAAATAAAGAACAAAGAAGAGGATTGAAAAAAATCTTTCAAGAAAGTGAATTTAACCATAATATATTGAATATCATGTAAACAAGCATAACCATAAAAAATTAATACCAAGGGTAGCATTTTACGAAGACATGACTCTGCTCCATCCACCAGAAATTGTCTGCAACGCATCAAAAACTGAATACTGTGTTCAACATCAGTGACCGCAGGAGATGCTAATAGTTGCACAAGAACAGGCATTGTTGATGACATGCATTTTGCAAACCGTACACCTGCTTCAAGAGATGCAACCAATGCCCTGGTTTGTTCTAAACTCCCAACATCAGGAGTGTTGTCATCATTGTCAACCCCATTCTCAACTTGAGATGGACCACTGTCTTCAACATGGTTTGGTTCTGTTTCCTCATTTTTTTCAGGAGATGGATGTTCTTCAGCTACATTAGCATTCAAATCATTATTAATTTCCCCTTCCTCATTTTCAGATATCTCAGTCTTGACTAGGACATCATTTTCTTCATTATCATGTGATGTACTTGGAGGTGTCATTCCAGTAAGTTTTTGCTTGTATTTCTCTAGTGTCGCTTCAAATGTAGCAGTACGAAGCTGCGGCCCAAATGGATTATACTGCAACAATGTACTTAGTAAGTTCAATGCACTTTTCCTTACCATTGCAGCCTTGTCTTCAAGTCTACCTGCTGCAATTTCTGACACCTGATTCCATAGCCCAATGGAAACAGAATGTTGTTCACATAGTTCAGCCCAGGTTTGAAGTACACGACTTCTTGTGTATGCTGAAACATCACGGCACCTTTCGAGTAAAATATCAAGCATCGCCTGCTTGCTGCGGAGCCTATGCGTACAGCTAGAAGATTTTCCATCATTATCTTTAAATGCCTTAGCAATTAATTTACCAAACACTCCTACAAGTGAGCTTCTTATCTTATACGATTCGCCACCAAAGTGAGGCATCAAAATCCCCACATTTGTTGACATGAGCTTTGGCATTCGATCTGCAAGTTCAACAAGAAATCGGCCTACATTTTCTGCACCACTGGCATCCCTAGCATAATCTGTAGGACTCATCCGTCCAATTTCTCTTATCAATGAAACTGCTAAACTACCATCATTGTACTTTGCCTCTGCTTGAGCAACTGCATCAGCCATATGCTGTGGCAGAAAATCATACTTATGAATGAGATGTAAAATGGAAGCAGATGACTGCATTGTGTAGTGATACTTGGTAGCACATGCACCAACGATTTTGCATAGTGCATCTTTTGTGTCCTTGTTTTTCAAAAGAGACGGTTTTTCGAACATAGAAAATGCACCTCTATAGATAAAAGAAACATATAATTCTTATTAGCAAAGTCCATAATCAACAAATACATTAAGAATAAATAAACTTGTCAGTCAAATTTTTAACTGACCAAAAAATTACCAAAGTCTAAATATTAAAAGTTACAGGGATTTACTTTGCGACAAAAGCAAGGAAGTTTTCTTCTGGATCAGACTGGCCATAAAGCTGTTTAATGTTGGTTTCAACAGCTGTAGCCAATATGGAGATAATTTTCGAGCGGTGGACTTCCCAATTCCATTCTTGGGGAATGTGTTTTTTGCGAGAATTCTTCTCCTGCAAATTAACAGTATTTTCAGAAGTAAGCTGTCATGAGTATACTTCAATATAGTACAAACAGCAGAAAGGCTATAGGCTTTCCTCATTATATATTTGTAAACAGTTTCTATCAAACTACATATCAGAATTATTCTCTATATAAAAGCCATTTCCAACTTGTGGACAGATCAAGACATTTTTAATTTACTTTGAATTGATTCTGTTTGATATGTGCATTAAGTGGATACAAGTTCTTTCCTTGCCTTTGATTTGCTCATTTTCATATTCTAATGTATATGTATAATTCAAGGCCTTGAGTACCCTTTGTAATTGTAATTTATTGTAATGGAACCTTCTTTTTGGATGGAATGTGGCGAAGGATATCTTTGTATGCATGTCTTCTCGACATTGGTGTCAAATGTTTATGTTGTTTCATGTGCAATTTATCTTTCTGGAAATATTGGACAAAATGAATGTAGAGCACACTTCAATTTGGTTTTAAAATGAATTCAAAGTTAGAAAACATGCAATTTGATCATTGAAATAGGTAGCTTCCTTTTTTGCATTTCTTAATGTGGTTGGTGTGATGACCCACTTCATTAAGGGGTCATTTTGGGGTTCTCTGTTTGGTCTTGGTGTGGACAGAAGGTATAGGCCACTTTCCCCTTCACCCCTTGTGCCATTTGTCTTGTGTTGGAGCCTTTTGTGATCTCCTCAACCTGTGGGAGTTATCTCTTTCATGGGCTAGTGTGATGTGAGATTGAGTGTCTTGAACCACTTTGGTTCCCCAATTGTTTTCATTGTTTCAAAGTTCATTTTGCATTGTGTTTCTTTCCTTATGGTTCCTAAGCATTGTGCTAGGCTTGGAGGTCCAAACAAAGGCCTTGATTGGCTCACTAGCCTAGATGCTTATTGACACTTTTGTTTTAAAACATTGTTACATCCCTCACAATGAGACTATATGTTGGTTATATATTTTGAATACAATAGTCGTTGCAAGTAACTGCTTTCATGTGATTATGACATTGAGAATGCAATAGTTGTTCTTTTATTGTCACTGTAATGTTAACGAACTTTTTATTTTTCCAAGTGGATTTATTGTTCGCGCGAAATTGTATGAGATCATGAGATTAAATTTAAATGCATATTATTTAGCCGTTGAGAACGATCTAACCATAAACCTTGTAGTGGATGCAGGATTGCCGATGCCACGAGAGAAAGGGGAATATCATCAGGGAGAGGACGTGGTTAATGATGGATCAATTTATCATCAAACCTAGAGTCGGAGCAAGACAGTTACGTCGACATCATTACCTTGGCCATAAGTAATTATATATATTTATCGATTAAGCAAGTCAATTTAAATATATATGTCAATAATCACCTATTAAGGAGGTTTCAAAAGGTCTATAAATATTAAATTAAAATGATTGATATAAATATAATATTAAATAATAATAATATTCTCTTGTGAGTCGAGAAGAATAATTCTTGGTATATATATATATATATATATTTGCAATGGCTAAATCATATTAATTAATAATAAGGATAAAATTCTTATGCCATCAATTAAAATATGAAAATAAAGAAAGGTTTAAAAATAAAAATAAAAATGAATTAGAAAGTGGAGATCATTGGCGGTGCTTTTCTGTCATCTTTCCTTCGAGCCTCTTGTGGAAACGGTCGAGAAGGAAGCCAAGAAGACACCGGGGCGTTTGGAATCTAGGAACGAAGGTCTCAGGAGGATTCAAAAAATTATATACCTGGTCCAGTGGCATTTGCAGGGGGGGTTTTTGCGATTGATATGCAACCATTGTTGGCTCGGGCATTTTGGAGGGCTTATCTTGCTTCTTTACCGAATTCTCCTCAGACGTAGCAGGGAAACACTCTTTTCATTTCTATTAACTTGGAAAAACCCATTTCCATCTGCTTCCATTGATAACCTTTCCTTTTCCAATCCCGTATCTCTTCCTTTCCCGTCAACGACTTTACCAGGGGCTATCCAAGATTATTCCTCGGGAGCTTAACGTGGGAGAGCCTGGGTGATTTATACAAGCTTTAGATTTTAGTGTTGTTTCCTGGTAACTGAGTAAGCCGTCTTCAACATTTTCTTTGGTCGGAAAGACTTTAGGAGCATCGATGTTTGACCCGAGCACAGAGGAGAAGAATCGGGATCTCTTTCAAAGTTATAGAGCTTCAAATTCAGGCATGTAAAGAGACCTTGCTTTGTTAAAATTAGGCATCGAAGATTCTTAAGTATATTTTGTGACTCTTATGTGTTAAATGAAATTTCATTTAGTCTTCTCATCTTTTGAAGTAAACTTAAATCGGGTCCTTACTACCTTCCGGGTATATGTTCAATAGAAGACTCTTTATAGAATCAGTTTTGTACCAAAAGTTGGCATTCAAAATTCCTCTTACTATTACCATACTGTATCTAAACCGATAGTCTGAACCATTGTCTTTTATTTGGTAACCTTCAGACCAAGGCTAAGTTGACATTATTTATCTTTGAGCTGGAGCGGTATCTTTACCTTTTTCCTCTCCGAGATCTTTATTTGGCACTTGAATGTTTTAGTTTTGGAAGGATCCAATATGGTACTAGCCTCTTTCTGTCTCTCTCTCTTTCTATAAAGATTCTCCCATAATCATAAATAAGTTATGAATCTGATACCAAGCTATTGTAATGTGATTCTTTGGATAAGAACTAACCTCGAATTAAGAGAGAAATGGTTATAACTAGTCATGGAGAAATAGACCATGAATGGGATTAACTTGAGCCTAGGAAAGTTAAAATGTTTCTTCCTTGAAACAAGAGAGATTTTGCTTATAGATTCCGAAAGGAAAGTTGGGTTTGGGTTTTTAAAACTTCTTCTCATCTCCATAATCTTGAATGAGTTATGCCAATTGGAAATTCTTGCTGCAAGAGAAATCTTGGAAATACGAAATATCATAAATTAAAGAAATAAAAATATTAAATTCCGAAATAGAATCATGTTCTTCCTTGCAATGTGAGACCATTAACCTGATGAACCTTCTTGAAGGACAAGTCTCTTCCTTCCTCTTTAGGTGTTAAGAAAAACCAAAGGGTCTAAAGGATGTGAATTAACCTTCTATGCCCGATATTAACTTCAAATACCTTGGTTCAAGAGGGAAGATCTGAATTCATGACATTGTAATATAAAACATTGAATTCATATTGTCGAAAAAGACTCCTTAATCTCTTATCATAAATTGGAGAATAGTAGCTTATAGATATTCAGATGGAATAAGTTATGAATTGAGTTCCACTTTTTCTAGAAAGGATAACAGCATAATCCTTAAACAAGATGTGAATTCGAACCTAGTTCTTGTAATGTTAAACCTTAAGGTTAAGACTTAGCGATAACGAAACCAGATACGGTAAGATTAAAACTTGATCTGAGAATTATCATGCCAAGCAAGGGTGAGAGTGCTGACGGCACAGGAGTGCCAGTAATAATAAAATCCTTGGCCAAGGTACGATGCTAGAAACTGCATCTGTCAGCTATCAAGTTCCAGATATATCATTGATCAGAGTGGCCTTTCTAGTTGGGAGGAACCCTTAGTAAGGTCGATCAGGAGGTATAGGTCCTTGACACCAGGCTCAGAGGAATGATGATAAATTGATCCATGTTGATTACCCTCGTGAAGGGCGGGTTCTTCAGTTGAAGAAACTCGGGAGACCAGTAGGTCTTGGTTGGGCGGTAAAGCCCCTGATGATAATTCTCTTTCCCTCGATAAAGATTTCCAAGTATGATAGTATGGAGATGATGTCAAATGGATTTCTTCCTCTCTCGTAAACCCAGGTACATGCAATGGTAATTTAATTTCTATTTCATCTATACCATGAATGCTATTCTTTATGTTAATGAACATTGTAAGATTCTCAGATACTTAGTGAGATAGTTACTTGAAATTATTTAGCTGTTATATTGTTTCATAGCTGTAGTAATTATTCGTTATCTTTTGGAAGCAAAGAAAAGTTATTATTATTCTTCTACAATTTCCTGTTAGATGTTTATAGTTAATAGTTTCTTTTCAGCTGAAAATGAAATTAAAAGTTAGTTGATGAAGTGTATAATGTAACGACATCTGAATTGAATTCTCTTTTCCGTCTAGCTGCAAATGAAACCCTAGTTTGGCAGTTATTTAGGTATTGATCTGCCATGATCAGTTGGCGGAAAACTGTTGAACGATTCATGTGAGTTGAAACTGAAAATTAAAAAGATAATTGCATGTTTGAGTTAGTTTGATCAATTTGGAAACCCTAGTTTCGAAAACAAGTTAGTTGCAGTTCAACTGAAAGTTAGTTGTCAGTTTAAAATTTTAAACTGTAGTCTGGGAAGGTTGTTAAAACATTGTTATTAAAAATATTGTTAAATGTTTGAAAAATGTTTTATGAAGACAAAGGGAGAATGGCAACGTGAAAGTTTGCATTGAAAATTTTTGAGAAAAGGAAAATGAAAACTTTGACCAAGTAATTTGGGCGCCAGAAGGAGGAGGAGTTTCTTTCAGCTATGCCCACTTATCATGAGGAATTTTAGGGTTTTTGTTGCTGGTGCTGAGAAGTAATGGAGGAGTTCTTCCATGTTTCAGAAAACAAAAGCACGTTGCAGAGCTATTGGAAGTTTTCCAGAAGTCTATTTGCGCTTTTCACACATTGCAAACTGCACCTTCATCCTCATATCATGCCAGGTATGCCTTACTATGTTTAAGGTTTTAAACTCTTCAAAGATTTTCGGGTAGTTGAGAAAACTAGGTTTTGTGGGCTGCTTTTAAACCATGAAAACAAATGTGCAAGGGGTAAATACATATATCTACATGCCAGAGCTAAAACCATTCCAAAAGAGAAAATAGAGGTTTAGGTTTGTGAAAATATTAAAGAAACCTGCGAATAGCCCATAGCAGATGATAAAATGGCAGTCCTTGAAGTAGTTTAGAGATACACGTGGAGTCTTCAGCCTTATTTAGATCAGATCATGTAGGTGTTATCAAAATTTTAGAGCCACTTAATGCAGCAAGAACTCTTGATATTCAAACTATGTATGAGAGATCTGTGATCACAGCAAGTAGCTTTCCACAGGATGCAGGCATTCCTAAAAGAGCAACACTGAGAGGGTTTATATGACAGGATATAAGGTATCCTTATGATTTCTTTGGTCTTACTGTCAGCCATCAATGCTTTTGATATATTGCCCACAGTGCAAAACCCTTGCTAAATTTCATTGCCAAAACCCTTTATTTGGTTAAAAGGTAATGTGAAGATAGGGTTGGGTCTTTCAAAAGGACAAAGGTGAGCACAGTCAGGTACTCAAACCTCAAGAAAGGTCAACTGCTCCTGATGAAATGCATGATTTTGGTTCAAAAGGACAGATAGAAGGACTATACGTTTAAGGCAGTATATGAGGAAAGCAAAAAAGGATGGTCTCCCACAGTCTCGGTGGCAGTATGAAGACTTTAAGAGACTTAAGAACAGTGGGAAAAGGGTCAGCCTCTGACAGAGAAAAGGCTGTAGCATGAAGTCTTTAGATGAAATAGTTACAACACTTGGACCATAAGCATTTGTTCTTCTTAGGAGAGTTGATGATATGGAGTTAACTCATTAGTTTTGACAAGGATGATAATGATGATGCTATGAGTTGGAAGTTATGGATGATACATGATAACCACCTGTTAATGACCACAAGTCAAAAGATAGTTCATGAGAAGAATAATGAATGATATTCACAGGTTTTCAAAGGTGATAGTTTAAAAAGTGTTTGATGAAGTTGAACGGATCTGTAGAAGCCATAAATGGTAAACAAAGTCACAGCTAAGTCACAAGATTCTCAATTGGTCGGCAACAATGAAATTCGGATGAAATTCGGCAAGGAAAAAATTCGAAAAGTATAAAATTCGGATCAAATTCGCCTTATATAATTTTATTTTTTAAAAATATAAATAATAAACGTAAAATAATATTAATATACTAATATGTTTAAATATATTAACAAAGCTAAACACAAAGCAAAATAAATAATAAATATGTTTAAAAATATAATTTAAAATTTAAATATTATTGATATATAAATAATAATAAATTAATTAAATTATATATTAAATAATAAATATAATATAATAAAAGTTTAATATATTTATTATTAAATATTAAATTTAACCCAAATTTATTTTAAAATATTATATTTTTAACCCAAACCCAAATTTAATACATGATATCGGCTTTGATACATGATAAAGAATATCTGCGACCTGGTCGAAGCTGCGTGGTTGGAGAAAGAGGTCACCTCTGCATACTGAGTCGACGACTTTGATAACCTCCCCGTCTGCTTGACGCAAAGTCTAAGAAGACCGTAGAGGATGCCTTGGATCAGATGATGAAGACCCTCGTCGCGCACAGGCTTTCCACAATCCGAAATGCCGACATTATTGCTGATGACGGGGAAGTGGTCGAATAGGGCTCCCGCAAGCATATTCATAGTTGGGGTTTGGTTATTGACAAAGGCCATTCACCGTCACAGTCCGAAGCTCTGTTTTTCTAAATATGTTTTATTTAAAAAACCTATGCCCTTTAATCAAACGAATGTAGGCGAATTTCAACGAATTTTTAATCCTTCTTTGAAGTCCGCCGAATTTCGAATCTCATGGTTGAAATTCGGCGAATGCCGTGACTTAGGTCACTAGTATAGAAGAATGCATCAAAGGTTCAGTTGTAGCATGCAGAAAACAGAGAGTTTAGAGCTTATCATAAGTATGCCAATATTAGAGGACAGTGTTAAAAGGAAGAATATCATCACAGAGAATAAAGGTTTAAAAGACGGTAATAAGAAGTAAAGGACAATCTCACACTGTTGGGACCTTGATGACGAAAGATCAAGGAAAAGGCAGAGGTGAAGAGTCTTTTCAGTCGAGTTTTTGAAGATCCTACTCAAGTAACAAAGGCTTTATGTATTTTTCAGGAAAATTCTCAATTTCTTTTGCCACCATCGTGAGAAATTATAAAACAGGAGCATTTACCTTTTGATGAATTGTTACAAAACCAACAGCTAGGACAGTCAATAAAAATGATAGCTGGCAGAATTTCAAAGGGTAAGATGCCAGTTACAATTGAAGAAGACAATGAAGTAGAAGTGGCAGACTTCCTAATGACAGTGTAAGGGGCAGTTTCATCTATAAATGGCATGTGTTCCCTATGTCAAGTTACATGGAGGTGGCAGAATATTCATCTTTACCAAATAGTAATGCTTGGAAAAATGATGAGAGTCATTAATGACAAGTGACAATCCCTGTGTAAAGTGCAGCCTACAGGGGTATTGTTTTGAGGGACAATTCATCATTATGTGCCTAGGATAGCCCAAGATGATGACAGTCATTCAACAAAGGAGGAGGTTTGATGCTGAAAAGGAGTAAAGTTCAATGATAGCCCCTTGTTAGAAAAGGGCAGTCATATGTGTGCAAGTAACAATATAGGTACAGTCATTGAAACTCAAAAGGGCACAGTTAATACACAGATGCTAGTGGAAAAATATGAGAAACACGTGTAATGCAAGGAATGCCAGTGAGTCATGGCATATCAAACTAGCGTGCAGCACTAGAATAAGGAACTGCAAAGATCATTTTGGAGGATGGAATCTTATAGGCCTAGCAAAGGGAAGATTGCAGACATTTCAAACCCAAAGGAAAGTGATAAAAGTTTTAACTTTTAAGGGAACTTCTAATAACATTGCTAGATGCCCTTGGTAAACTACCTGTTGATCCTGATGCTATGAATACTTGTAAGGATGAGAATAAATAGTGAACCAATATTGACAGAGGGAGGACAGTTTGGTAATCAAAGGGACCTTGTTGGTGTAGTGATGAGAAAACAGATTTGTGATCACAGTTTAAGGGCATTGAATGAACGCAAATGGCAGACTTGAAATTCATAGCTCTGTCCACATAGTCAAGAAGGATGATCATGATTCTTTTAAAGAGTTAGTGTATAGATGGTCAAGGGTTTTGAGATCACTATGTCCAGGATACAAGCCATGAAGAAAGAGGTTGTTGTGCAGACCTATGACAGACCTTTTTAGGTGCAACTAACTTTCCTGAGGTTAACCTATGACAGACCTTTTTAGGTGCAACTAACTTTCCTGAGGTTAAGTTGATAATGAACATAAGAGTACTGAGAAGAGAGGTGGCAGACCTCACATCATGGAAGAGGATAGTTGCTAATGTATGAGTACAGCCTGTCACAGTGCAGTGGACAGAGATCTATAGGGGTTTTCAGCTCTTTTGCTTGTTCCTAACAGACCAGTGCTACAGTCTACACCATGAATATGCAAGAGGACAGTCCAAAAGACAGTGAACTTTCAGAAAGTTTACAAGTTTGATGGTAAAGAGTTATCAACAGTGATGGTTGTCTTAATGATTTTGGACTGTGATCAGTATTTATGACTAAGACCTTATGACAGTCCCAAGACTCCCAACGTTTGTAATTTTGACCTTGTTGTGATTATCATGTAATGAAGAATTTTGTGGTTCATGGGCAATGAGTCTTAGCGGCTGTGTTTGCTTGATGAAGTTTTAGGTTGTGGTTCATGGACAATGAGAGGAGAAGTTAATACTAGATGATAGTCTCTATAATATGACAATCCCTGTTGAGGAAATTTGATGCTAAGACAGTAAGTGTGACGGTACAGGGTTAGTGAATAGTTTTCCATGATACAATGAGTGCAAAAGGAACCCTCCATAGTTTCTATCCATTGGCAGTGCCTTTAGCTAGTGCATATTGGTATGAATGAGATATAATCATACAAAGAGCAGATAGTCCTATGAAAGGGATGATTATAAGGAACAACAATCATGAATTCCCAAAAGGAAGATGACTTTCTGGCAGTCTATTAAGGAATTTCAATGAGGGATAGTGACAGCTGTAAAATCACAAAAGACAATTATGTCAAAAGATCTGATGTAATGAACATAAGGACAGCAAAATAGCAAGAGGAGTTTCAAGGAAAGACTATAGGTTTGACAAGTAATCCAAGGAAAAGAAGGCACCCTGTCAAAGTCAAAGATGGCTGCCCAGAAATAACAGTCAGCCATGAATGGAGGCCAAATGACAATCAAAGGCCAATGGAATGAGAGTCAGCCCATCAAGTATCAGGAATCATGATGAAAACAAAGAAGTGATGACAGTTCATCTAAGGTACATGCATTTTTGATAAATCACAGTTAAGAAAACATGAAGACAGTTATTGGAGGAGGATCAAAAGACATAATTTTCCTATAGTTTCACTTTGTCATAATCATTCTATACTTGCATATAAGGGACAATCATAACAAGTCAAGAAGAGTTTTCATATTAAACAGATAGAGGAGTCTTCTTCAAATTTTGGAAAACAAAGATTGAATGTGTTAATCTTTTTCAACACCACAAGGAGGTTTAAGCTTTTCAAACACATGTGAATAAGGGTCTTAAAAGCATTCATGAAAGAGGTTAAGCAGTTTGGGGTCTTTTATGAGCAGTCAAAGACAGCATGCAAGCATCTAGGAGGGAGTTTTTGAGCAAGTAAGACAAAGTGGATGACAAGGACAGTAGGTGGAGTGTTTCGAGGGCAGTTTGAGGGTATCTAGGAGCTTCACAACCAGCTGGAGCATGTTTTTAGGAGCCAAGAGAGACCAAGTCAAGCAAGAAGACCTCTTTGGGCGTGTAAAACAGTTTGCCCTACTTTTGAGCATGTTAACTTAGTCAAATTTAGTCCCTATATGCTCTCCCATGCTTGGGATGAGATATAGGACTCATAGGCCTTCATTTTTACTTAGTTCTTTCTTGTTTTTGAGCTCTAGAAGAGCCATGCATTGTAACCTATGAAGGTTCTTTCTAGCAAAGAATAAGCATTGTAACTATTTTCAGACTTCTATGCTGTTTATAAGCATTTTGATCAATAACACAAGCTATTTTACCTTCTCAAAGCTGTCTCATTGTGCAAGCTTCAAAATGGTTGATGTGATCTTGTGGTGATGCTTCTTCCCCTTGATTTTTGTCCTATTTTTATTGCCTTTATGCAGAAAATATGTACTTTTGCAGGTCATTACTTGTGTTTAACCAGCTAGGAGTAAAGTTTAAGTTGTGAGAACATTTCCAGCTCCTTCTAAATGCTATCCTATTCACCAAACCTAGCCATGAAATACTTATGCAAGAGACATGTGAAATTTTGGGTTGTGTATGTCAAAGTTTAAGTTGTTGATCATATTATGTTCATTTAAACAAGTGCAGGTCAAAATTCATTTGGTGCATCACATTAGGATCTTAGGTTTTCATTTTCATGTCAATTCCTATCTCTTTCCTTTGCAAGCAGCAATAGGTAATTTAGTTTAGATGATAGTTCCAAGGGAACCAGCCCTCTCTAGAGGTTCTTTCCATCATAGGTGACCCACAAACCTGGAAAGATCCCATGTTTCACCAATAGGCTGAGTCTTGCAACTCAGCAAAGGTGCACTTCTAGGTGATAACAACGCCAACGTTGGAACAAGACATCAACACAAGAAAGGACTGCATGTTCTTGGGACTTTGGCGCCAAGTCAAGACTACAACACTAGACTAGGACACCAACATTAATTCAAGATACTAATGTATTTGCGCTAGTGTCCCTTTAGCACACTAGTGTCCTATCTAGGCACTAGTGTCCTAGTCCACTATTTTCCTTTGTTTTGTCGTTAGCAAGGTCTTTCTATCATTTCTCGAGGAGACTTTGTATACGAAAGTTGTTTCCCCTTTGCCTAGTGAGTCTTCCCATGTTGTCACTCCATCAACAAGTGTCATACCTTAAGCTTTATGGCACCTTTTTTCTTTGAGAAGCATGATGTGTCTTGGAAGCAACATGCCATCATTCCAATTGGTGGAGGGCTTCTACCTCTTGTGAAGGTTTTCCCTTTATGTTTAAATATTGTTGAGTTGTTGAGTCAATTGGAGGTTGAATGTTACCCTTAACTTACTCCTTGTTCCATAAATGGTGGTTGAGTCATCTAGTCCAGGGATGTTAGCTCCTAGTCATTCCATTGTCTATGTGGGTTTTTGTGGTGTTTGTTTGAATTTGTAAGAGTGTCTTGATGCAGATTTGAGGTTGATGATTCCCTCATCCTTCCCTTATGTTGTGTTGTGAGAAAACACGATGATGAATTAATTCCCGATTGTTGTTTAGGTTTCGTTTTCCCCTCTCGTAGGTTCATTGTGGGGGTTTTGTCCCGCAATTGGTAAGTTTTCCATTGGTGCCACCTTACTTGTAGCAATGGTGTGGTCGTTCATATTGTTGTTTTCCATGTGTCATTGTTTTTTTACATGACACTTGTGTGCATCTTAGTTGTTATAGTTGTTTCAAAAAAAAAGTTGTTATGTCTGCTAATGTCCTAGGTGTCTAGCTTGGGACATTACACATCTTAGTATTACAAACAGAAAAAGGAATTTGTAAGGCTTTCGAGATCAATTTTAGCCCCAGTCTTAACTAAAACAAGTTACTTACAATGATATAGACTCATTCAAGGTCTACAATTTAAAAAAGGGAGGGGTTAAATTAAATTCCCAAATCAAAAGTTATGGCCTCCAAAAGTTAAACTTCCAACATCAAATATGTAAAAGCATTTATAGTGCACAAGAGAGTTGTATGAGAGTTACATTTCTTGACCAACTTTTGATGCATGTTATGACATGTCATAAAGCCATCTTTGAATGGTGATAATAGAGCCAAAATGAAACACCCAAATTGTTGAATGGATTATAGCAAGCTCATGGCAAATGGAGGGAATGTGCTATTTTTAACATGCAAACTCATCTTGGGATTTGAGCATTAAATTGTGTATTAGGAGTTTGGGTACCACATTTTAGGTAGTTTTAGCTCATGGTTTCCTAATTACCATTTGGTGGTTTCATGCATTGCTTCTCCTATTTATTGGATGCTTGAAATGGAGGTTTCATAGTGAGTTTTACTAATATTGCTATGCTGCCAACATTGGTTTAGATTTAATTTTGGTAATACTCTTGTAAAGGTTTAGACTCTATAAGTGTATTGTAACCATTGATTATTGAAAAATAAATACATTGAGTTGTTTTGGAGGGTGGGGTTTTTTTCCCAAAAGGTCTTCCCCACATTAATCACCATGTTATGATATATTGCTTTTGTGTTTATTTCCTTGTAACCATATGATTTATTCAACTTTTTGCAAATACCTCTTCTCATAAATTAACATAGGAAGCATATTGCACACCTTTGATTCCTTTCAAATGCAACAATCAAGGAAGTGTTGCAATATAATAAGTAGATCAATAACCAATGGCCATATATGTTACAAGCACAAACTTGAATGCTTAATTTTCAGCTGCAAAAGATAAATTAAACAAATACTCTATAGGTAGAATTTATCATCTTAAATTTAGCCTTAGAACCATATTTAACCATATTTGAAAGCCATCAATAGCCAAAAAGGGAGACTTGTTAGCGTGAATAGGGTTGTTACCTAACTAGTTCCACTATTGGGTCTTTTTCACATCTTATCACTTAAGTTTACTTAGGGTACACATAAGACACTTATAACTTTATGTCTCATATCATAAGGTTAAAACACTTGTCATAATCTTTCATTGTCCTATGTCTTACCTTAGTCTATATAACCAAGGGTCTCTCAAACATCATATGTTCATTCAATTTGCATTCTTTGATAAAAATACAATTTATTCTTGTCATATTGATTTTTTGAGTATCTTGTGCTTTCCATTAAGCCTCTAGATCTTGGGCAGCTATCTTCATAGCCAAATCTTACAAGACTTATTGGTTCCAAGACAAATCAAACAAATATGTAAGATAGAAGACGCATCATAGAGGTTGAGTCAAGCATTCACTAAGTTTATTTCTATTTATGACCCCATACGTAATTGATTGCCTCTAGTTTACCTAAATTATGAAAACAACATTTTTTGGAATAAAGAACAGCATCACCTTATCAAATGTTGCCCCAAGGAAAATCCATGAAAGGCAATGCTAAGCAATTTACCACTAATAAACTGATGAAGACAATAAAGAACAACAGTAACAATGAATCTCCCTCCAAAGAACAAGGTGTCATTACAACTAAAGGGATAAAGAAAATGGTCAAAAAAGAAGAGAAACCGATGCAGCCTCTACAAAGGGAAAGCCCTACAATGGAAGAAAATTGGTGATCCTAAAATCTATATAGCATTCCATAACTAAGAAATAAACCCCAATTGGCTCAAAGTCCCATAATCCAACCATTCAATAGCACAATAATTAAATGAGAGAAGACACCATAGCTCTCATAGAAATAATCTCAGCAATCAAGTAATACATCCATAAACAACTATGAATCCCTAACCTTCGGAGGCTACCAAGGATCTAATAGGGAGATAAAGAGAGATTAATAATGTTAAACGAAATCCCATCATATGGACATGCCACCTATTAAATAAGTCGGGTGATGAGATTTTTCCATAGAGCACATAGGGATGTTTGAACCCTACATAAAATTAAGAGTGAGACACACAAAAGACAACAAACATTTATAACACTATTGCAAGAAGCAAAGATTAACAATATTATTTAGTTGTGTCTTAGTCTATGTTTGAAGAGATTCCCATAGTAGCATTCCATTTACATAGAATCCATAAAGCATGGGAAAATTGTAAGTGGAATTTATTTACCCAGATTTAACAAGGAAAAGAGCACAGCAAATTAAAAATGTACATGTAAACAAGAAATAGGTATATATAAAAAATACCTCATTTTTGAAAAACTCGGCCATAACTCATGAGTTTTTTTTTTTAAAATAAAAGGCTATAGGCCGACCAGATATATTAATATAATAAAGTAACAGATTACAATAGTAAAGTTTTGAAGACTATAATCAAAATCTAGAGAAGCCTATATGTGATCAGCTTGATAGTTACAAAATAGTTGATTCCATAATGATCACATTTTTACATCAGTATATTTCAATATTTGAAAACTATCTATATAATATCAGCTTTAAAAAATTTCAGACAGTAGTGCTCAAAAAGATCTTGCATCAAGCATTTCCAACAGATGAGTCTTCCACCCCTTCCCCTTTGTGCATTATCTGATGTGCTGGAGGAGTTGAGTGAGACTTTGCAGTGATGTTTATATCCGGAACTAGTGATTTTGCCCTGACCTAATTTTGTGCAGCTTGAGACTCTGCAGACTCCACCTCTTTTTGATTTACCACTTGTTTGTTGGTGTTAACTTGATGATGGCAATGATGTGTCAATAGAAATGATAATGCATGATACTTTGACTTGAAGGTCCTTACCATATCATCCCCTACTTCAAAATGATGACGTGCTAATGCTCTGTATAGATAGCTTGATGAATTGTTCTCCAATGAGATTTTCATTGCAATGTAGACATTTTTGTATCCTGCCTTATGATACAAATAATGCCTTGGGAAGATCCCGCCCGCAGATGCTTCACCCTTACAAAAATTGTATTTTTGTACGCTCTTCAGCAAAGCATTATCTTGCAGAAATACTTCCTTGATAGTTGTATTTTCCAGTTTAAGCATATCTTGATAATTTGGATTCAGGTCCAACACATTTGATACAAATATTGATACTAGTTTTGAAGGCAGAATTAACCTCTGAGCTGCAGGAAGCAGGATGTCATCACCAATTAAAGTTTTCAAACATTTATAAACTGGCAAACAATCAGTCTTGAAGATATGTGATAGTTGATCTCTTTCCAGTGCTTTAGAGAATGGCACCTCCCATTCCTGTATGGGAAAAGAAGCTCTTCAAGGATTTTTTGGCACTTTTTTCAAAAAGTTGATAGTTTTTCAGGCCATTGTTCAGTTATGACCTCAATACCCTCAAACAGTTTGAAATTGCATGGCATTGATTGTGGGTTGTAATTAATCTCATACTTTGCTAGGGAATTCATTTCTATATTCCTCTTGAAAGAAAGGCAAGCAAGAAATTGACCTTGGTTCTACAAACTAGATGAGAAAAGATTAAACTAAAATGGGAGTGAACTAATCCTAGCCACATTCATGCTTCAAAGAGCAATGGTTGTAGTTTGTCTAAAATATTGCCATTGGGGGTTGTTTTACTTGGTCTGGTCTTCGTAAAGGAAGAGAAGGGAATAAAGTTTGAGATGATAACTTATATATGGATCTCAACCTTAAAGCCATCATAATAGATAGAAAGGAATTGTTCAATTTACTCTACCGTCCAATTTAGTAAATCTGATGAAGAGGAAGAGTAATAAACCTTAGAACAAAGTACAATCCCCTAAACTTTGACTCATGCAATAATTTAGCAATGACAACATTTATTTCAACTTTACTTTAATATAGAGTTCAAAACAATCTAAAACCTATCAAACCGAAGGGGTTAAGGTTCAACCCAAGCGACCGTTGAAAGGTGAAAAGCAACCAAATTATTCTTTAATATCATAAGAAGAAACAAAGCATATAAAGGACCCTTTTCCCTCAAAGCAACAGTGAGAAGGCTACCTGTCAAGAGAAAATCAGGATCAATTTCTTTCACTTCTAAAATATCTTTTTTATCAATAATTATAAGGAATGCAAAACAAGATCTATAATTTCATCTATCAAAGCTAGGACAAACTACCTATTACAAAGTATAGAGAACAATCTTTACATGTTCAAGGAAGATACTGGGGTATTATGATTAATTGGAGTTCACCAATGTCACCTCTAAACATAACAACAATGATGAATCTCAAGCAAAGACCAATCACCTTACCAAAAATCTTCTTATGAAGGATAAATTGAAGCGTGAGCTTTTCTAATCCAAAGCCAGGTTACAATTTTAAAGAAGTTGTTCAACATGATGGGGTTCCAAAGAGAATAATTATATAATCTGATAATCATGATAGGGACAAAAAGATTCCAAGGCATTTCATGAGGACATTGTGAAAGAGAGCTTGATAGTCAATTGCAGTTCAGCCCCACTTATCTCACATACCACGCATCAGACAAAATTTGTGAATGGAAATTTGGGTAATTTTCAAGGAGCATGGTTGGAGAATGTCCCAAGCAATGCAATTCAGTCCCTACTAGAGCTAAATTTGCATATAATTATAGCATGAACAAGTTGACTGGAAAATGACTGTTTCAGGTAGCATTTGGCAAAATTATAAAGGAATTCGTTGATGTCATTTGCCTTCCAGCAGTAATGCGTGAGAAATATGATGTAAAAGGGATTTATAAATCATGTGAAAAAGGTGCGAATACACATAAATAAAATCAGCAGGTTAAACCTTCATAAAAAAAAATTATAAAAAAGGGTGAGGTAAACAAATGTTGGTGTCTTTGCAAAATAAGAGGTTTCGTGGAACTTAGATAAGAACCAAGCTAGAAAAGGTTGGACCTTCAAAAAAATTGAAGCAAATAAATGGTAATGCTATGTTGTTTAGCTCCTAAAGAATTTGACTAAGTCTTATTTTCAATGTTTCCGATATCTACTATTACTGTACAGATGAAGAGGAAGTATCTCCTTGTGAGACAAAGGTCAACTGGAAAATGCATGTAACTAATCAGAACACTCGGGAACCCTTGAAAATGTTGTGAATGTGAAACCAGCTTCCAATAGACAAGGCACTTGCAAATTTAAGGATTCTTGGGTTACCAAAACAGTCCTCATGAAATTCAGTCATTATCTTCTCATAATCATCGTATCAAAGGCAGAATGATGCAGATCCTACCAAAAAGCTGTTGTGGGAGTACCAAAAATGAGAGTTGGAAAAGGAATGTGTTAGAACTACATTTACTTTCTGAAAAACATTTCATATTTGTGACAGGAATGATCAAGCTCAAAATTTCACTTCTTTCATATAAAGCACACACAATTTCTTTAATATTAAATAAAAAACGCTTACCTTTCCATTGTTTTTACGCGGCACAGGCTGCTCAGGCTGCGCTTCTTCAATGAAAACAATTGTCTGAAGAAAATAAGTGTAGATTTTAAGCACATTTCTACAGGAGCTTATCCGATCCTGCAGAGACGGACCGTCAGAAGCAGAATGGGAGGAAAGCGTCGTTATATTCAGAAGCAGCACGCTAAAATTGGATCTAAGGCTTTCAATAAAGTATCCCTTGGCCGAGGGTTGGAGAAATTGGAATCCCTTAACAAGAGAGTACGTCTGATCAAATAGTTGCTGCTCCTCCACACAAAACAGATCCTTATCGGCCAAGTCAAATGCCACCCCTGGAAAACGCAGAGCACAACATATAACCCAAAACCTAACTGAAAACCACTATACAGTGGCAAATAAACTAAAGATGATTACATGGTGCAACCAAAAAGAGCATTAAATAACGGGAATTCATTTATCACCATCTGTATGTTCTCAAAGATCATCCAGCAAAGCGAATTTACAGATTAAAAATGCTGGAAAGAAGTAGGATTTGAATGCTTAATTTAAAAACCCTAATTTGTCAAGAGAACTTGAAATTTTTCAAAAAACATTGGAGACTGAGAAAAGGTATAAGAATCCAACCCTTGACAAGTTCGTCTATTTCTGAAGGCGACAGCGCGTCCAATTCAACAACGTCTTGAGCATAGAGACGGTCTTCTTCGTCCGGCACATCTTCCAAGTCTTTGAGAGTATCAGGAATTACAAAGCGAGGAGCCATGGCTCTTCTCTGTCAATTCAGTTCAGGATGATACAGGAGTTTCTTTTGTTTGAATTGTTTTTCTTCGAAAACTTTTCCCTCTCTGCGGACTTCAAATGTATATTCAGCTCGATTTGAATGAATGGTTGTACGGCTGCGCGCCTTGAGGCTTTGATTTGAATTTTCTTTTTGAGCTTGGAAAATCTGTTTGATTTGTGTATGTGAACCTTTAAAAAAATATGGGATATGTTGAAAGGGATTAATTACCCCCACATGGATTGGATTATTATTTTCAATTGAATAAACACAATTAATATGTATAAATGAATTTACATAAATTAGGAGTTAGTATTGATAATTAGATTGAAAATATCTATTATGAGTTGGAATTAACAGTTTAATTAAAATAAATGTGATATTTAAATAAGGGGATAGAAGAATTTAGTTTTAAAAGTGATGATGGAGATTGATGTGAATGATGTTCTTAATTGAATTTTCACTTTCAAAGATTGAATATTCTTGTCTAATGAATAAAATAAAGATTGAGCTAGTAAAACAAACTTAGCAATTTTGATCCTAATCATCACAAATTTATTATATGATGTGTAAATCTAAACTAATGGAACACGAGATATTGAATCACTGGCCTTGAATTATGATGTATGATGTGCTTCTAAGGATTATAGTGTTTATACACACCTTTGAGGAATTTACTAAATTGTTTGGTTCAAGTTCTCCTAGTCAAACCCCTATATGGGTTGACTTTCTAACTTTGAGTGAAGATTTCAAGATAAAATTCGTCAACATGTAGATTACTTAAATACATATGTGATTCTTTATGGTGATAAATATGTAAAGGTATAGAACAAACACAAGATAAATATGTAAAGGTATAGATGTAAACACAAAACATAAGCAACTAAATTAGAGAAAAACATGACATATAAGAAATTATAGGTGCAAAAGATGACAAGTAACATAAGAAAGATGTCCCCCAAGTAAGGAAATAAAGCACGATCATAATAATAGAGGATGAATGAGTACAGGTAAAGTTCCCTTTGATAATGTGGTAAGACAAAAAACTCATGTTAGAAAAATGTTAGCGTGGAAACCACCTAAATAGAAGGTTTTACAAAAGTTGATTTTAATAGAGCATCAAGAGGCGATCCTGGAATGGTCAATATAGGTGTTATCACAAGAGATGATCATAGATCTTAATGCATGGGGGATCCATATACTCAATATCTACATAAATAATATGTTTTAATATGAAGCACCAATTCATTGTTTAGCTCTTGCAAGTTGATTGAGGTATATAAGCTAGAAGTGGAAGGTGACTCATTGTGGTGACTAATAACATTTATGATGGAGCTTGTACAAACTAAAAATTAAAAATATCCTTGAGGAAGCTATGTAAATTAATCAATCCTTTGAAAAACTTATCACTGTATCACTATAGAGAAACTAATGGGGCAACTAATCTTATAGCCCATTATGGTTGTGAGATGGGGTTAGAAATCAAATAGCATAGACAAAGTGACAACCAACACTACTAAGCTATTAAACCACATCAACAAGAGAAAACAAATAATGGAGAGAATAAAAAATGCAAAACATAAAAGAAAGCACTCCCCATTATGGTTGATTCTTTCTATTGCTCTCCTTCTTCTTGTTATGCAACTTTGCCCTCAGATTTGTTGAAACACTTGTGCAAAACCTACAAATGGTAGCAAGAAAGTTGGAGACAATTAGTTGTTAAGCTGAAAATGGAGAAGGAAGGTTGTTTTTATAGACAACCCTTCGAATGGACGGCTGAGATTAATCTTCTAGAAAGATTCCAAGATCAATGGATGGGAATGCATGAGAGGGATGTTACGAAATGGATGGTCGAGATTAAGTCTCAGAAAAGATGCCAAGATCAATGGTCCATAATTGATGCACCAAAAATATGCCATGCATGGAAAAGCTATGACGCCGACAACTATGACGCCTGACAGTTATGACAGACATGCAAGACATGTAGGCTATGATAGAAATGAATGTTATGACAAGGGATTATGATAGAGCATCTTTGACCAGGTGGTGCATAAATAATTTATTTTAAATTATTTATTCAAAAATGGAGAGAGAATGACAAGTGGCAAATAGATAATTTATCCAAATTATTTATTTAGAGAAAATGACAAAAGGAATCAATTTAATTAAATGGAGAGATGGAAATTAGACCTTAAATAATTAATTTAGATTAATTATTTAACAGGGGAGGTGGCATGGGATAGTTAAATAATTTTAATAATCATTTAACTATAGAAGAATTAAAGGACCATGAATAGATAGCTAATTAATGGTAATTATTTAACTATAGGTGAAAGGTGACAAAATAATTAAATAAATAATAATTTATTTAACTATTAAAGAAGAGGGAGAAATTAGTGACGCAATTAGTTTATTTAATTGATCAAGATAGAATAAAGATTAGAAAGTGAATTAATTAAATAATTGTTAAAAATTATTTAATTAATAGAGGAATATGATCAAACATAATTGAATAACTAAAATTATTCAATTATCGAAGGACGAGGATGAAGAAAAATGACACTCGCAGGCTTAGGACATTTTTCAGTGTCTACAATGGTATTAACCACTTTCCTCACAAATAAAAAAATATGATTCCTCACCCATATTCATGGTGTGGCTTATGTAACCTAATCTTGATTAAACCTCCCTAACTTTTGATCCCATGTAATCCCCCACAATTCCTACATATTATCACCACTCACCTGTGTAGTTACCCTTGCCCATGTAAATTATATCTTAAACATTTTATTTTAGTCATAGTATAATTAACTGTTCCTTAGCATTCTTGATATTCTTTTATGATTAATAGACTTTACCTTAACCTCCCACTCAAGGGCTTGTCATCACATGAATGTGAGGATATTATATTTATCACTAACATTTGGTATCTTGTGTGGTTTATAGTGATTTTTTGTGATGCAATTTGGTTTTAGTTGTGAGGTTTCCTAGTTTGATGGCTTTTTAGAATTCTTCATTATAACTCATAATATGGTTCGTTGATGAGTCATGTCCTCCAAATGGGACCTATTTCATTGGGATTTAGTCTTAGATAAATACCTCAACAACATTATTTGTTGCGAGGAATCAATGACCATGAGATTTATTAAAGAGTTACTTAGTGTGAGAATCAATGAATGTGGTCCATAATAATTGAAGACTCACATCAATACAAAGTTTTAATAGCAATACCTAACAAGGCTCTATGGATCTCACTTCTTTGACTATTTGTTTCAAAGATAGACATAGGGAAAAAAATTGTCCTAGACTACCACAAGAAGTGAAAAACTCTAGGACAAAATGTTTGTGCAACAATGATCTATGTTTATTTAGAAAGGAAAGAGAATATAAGTGTTTATTTGCTTCAAGATGTTTGATCATATTGCAAGAACACATGCCATGTTGTTGAGAACCTATTGTTACACATAACAATGAACTCCTCGAGGTTTCCAATGGAGTAACATTAATAAATCTCACTTAATGGAAATTACTACCATCCAAACTCTACCAAGAGACGTCTAGGGGCATTGAGCTTCTTGCTATTACAATCAACTACATGAGTTTAATGGATGGATGGAGTTAATAAAGGGCTATGAGGATTTCTTTTTCAGGTCATACCAAAATTTTAAGGGGAAGCACATAACTAAATTATCTCTTACCAATATTCTTGAAAATGACAAGACCATGGTTGTTCCTCCTCCTTCACTAGTTATAAATGAACCTATTCTTGAAGCAAAGACCCTTCCAAGTAACCAATATAAGTATGTCACATTTCCTCCACCCATATCATATAAAAGACCAAGAGACAATCATATGATTCCTTTTGTGCCTCCAAAGATAAAATGAGTGTATAGACCTAAAGAGATAGTGGTTTCCCAACCCGCGATGGTTCCTTCAGTTCCTCCCTTAAGGGAAGAAAAGAGACCAATGGTCAAGAAACCTATCCTACCCCGTCATAAATTAAAAATTGTACTAGAAGAAGCATAAATGATAAATAGCATAGGCGTAGGCGTTGTTCTATTGCTCATCAATTGGAAGAAAAGAATACATTAGTACATGATAACCCAACACCTGTGAAAACAACTCAAGAAGAATTACAACTTTCATCAAAACAAGATAACTAAAACAAGAAGTGAAAAAAATGAAATACAATTGTCTTGTCATAAAACCTCCCACTGTGATTAATTTGGATGATGAAAATGAAACTGCTAAAATTGATGAACAAGTCAATAATGAGCTTAATGTGTTATTTTTAAAGAAAACGAATTTGTCTGGGGGCAACCATGATGATCCTCTTGATGAGAGTGACCCACCATGTGTTGAACCTAGATATGCTCCTAGTACAAAACTTGTTGTAGTCCCTTTAGCTAGCTTTTTGCCTTCCTTATATGATGATCAAGATTGGGATGTGAACGACCTACTTTAGGTTGGCTCGCATGTGTGGTAATCCTTTATATTTGTTTCATGTTTTCTTTTTTCTTGCATGTTATGTGACCTCTTGTGTTGTGCTACTTGGTGTGCCTTTGTGTTTGTGCGTTAACTTTGGATGACCGTTGTTGCTCCATTGGCACAAGGATACAAAGGAAATGAACATGTCGTAGCATTCTTCTATTTGTATCTTCATTCTTCTATATGTCATAAAATTTTCCTTTTACTTTTTTCTTTTGTTTTCTTTTTGGGGATGATGCAAGGTGTTGAGATATTTTGGTCTCTTCCATGTTGACCCAAAAAAAATTTTGCCTTCTCCCTTCATGTGTCATTACTCCATTATGTACGTTGTTCCATGAGTATCTGGGGAATGATGTCAGTTTTGAGCTCTATTACATCACTGTAGCAAAGATGTATACTAACCTTGGATCTGTGGATCCCTCCCATGTTAATTTATATGTTGTTTGTTGCATTGCATTTGGGGGAAACCCCTTATCATGATGTAGCTTTATTTATAAACATATCATGTTGCCATAGGGATTTCCAAATAAGCTCTTGTGACCTTTTATTGTATGGCATTTATCATTTTTCTACCTTAAATAAATTGCTCACAACATGGTGTTTTGTTATTTCTTTAAGGTGGGGACATACATTGGTATTATTTGCTTCACTTTGTTCACAAGAGTTGGACTTACTAATGTGTTGTGTTGAACATACACCAGAATACTAAGAGGGGGGTGAATCAGTATTTTATCATATCTCAAAACTTCTAAAACAAAGAAACTTCAAACTCTACCGCATAAGCAAGAACATGAAAGATAAAAACAATGTGCAATACAACACAACACCAAATGTACGTGGAAAACCCTAGAAGGGAAAAACCACAATGAGAAATATTGCTAGGAGCTACTATCCCAATACAACCTCATAAAAAGAATAATAGTAACAACTTTGTTTTAGGGCTACAACCCAAGGAAGCTACTACTCCCTGAAAAGAGGTTTTAGCCTAGTCACTCCCAAGAAAGCTACAACTCCCTGCTAACTTTGTTTTAGGGCTACAACCCAAGGAAGCGACAACTCCCTGAACTAAGAACAAAATAAGGAATGATTATAGAATGACAATCCCTCCACTATTTGAAATTGACAATTAGGCTCAATCATGTTGATGATTGTAATTATGCTTTGTCACTTTTGTAAATGTCTTCTTTGTAGCTCACTAGTTCACTAATTTTAACATTCAAGAAGCTTTTCCTTTGGCTCACTACCTCTAACAAACAATTAGGCACACTCTTCACTTCCCTTTTGTCATAGAGATATGATCAAATTGAATTCAAATAGGATCTACAACTTTTGATCTTTCTCTTTTAGTTGCTTATACAATTATCATAATGCATTACACACCCATCATCAACGACACCATGGACCTAGTTCAACTAGGTTTACAATACATACATGATATTACATTGATTACATTCACATGTCAGCCTACAAAAAATAATTATTGCATTTATAAATCAACCAAAGATGAACAAAAACATGAAACGTGTAGAGGGAAAGACCCAAAAAACTACACACAACACTAGGAAGAGAAACATGTCTTGTGGATTCCAATACATTCTTAACTTGATCCTAAAAACTCTTCACACCTTCAGTCTTTAATGAACATCATTCTCCTAGCTGAGTTGGCATGACCCATACAACACCTTCAAACACTCCTTGAACCCTGTGCAATCTTGAGCTTGTGGCTCACACCCTCAACATACCTCAATCGACCAAGCAAAAGCATAACCCAACAAAACATTCATTCTAGACCACAACCTGTTCCAAAGAAAAGAAAAGAAAAAACACCTTGTAGAGCAACAAAAAACATCACATGATACACATAAATACTCTCATACAACCATTTTGCAACTTCAAGTAGCAATGAGTTGGTGTAAGCCAACAAATATTGAAACCAATCACCTAGCAACATAGTCTTGAACTCTGTCACCTTCAACTTTATCTACATAAGGACTAATGATAAGAAAATTTAGATATAGAACCTTCACAACACTATGAACTTAACTTCTAAACTGCATAACCACACTTGCAAACATGGAGGAATGCAAAGCCAACCTTTACACCTCTAAAAGCATCTCCACATAAATAACACAGTCTTCAAATTGTCACTCACAAACACATCTTTCTAGAACCCAAATGAGCTAAAACTTGGATCATACATGCCTTGACACATTATGAAGCTATCTTCCAAATTGTAGGAGCAAAGCATCACTAGTGAAGAAATGAAGAGCATTTCTCAGAGACTCTGGCAATCAACTAGCCAGAATGAAACTCTCTTTTGACATCAACAACTCTCTTTTGACATCAATGACAACCAAATAGCAAAAATCTCCCCCTTTGTCATTGATGGAAAAACCATCCTCACACCACTTTGGTGCACAAATCTCTCCCCATTTGACATCAAATACAAAGAGAGAATGGACTTTATCTCCCTCTTTCAAGAATAATTTATTTTCTTCAAACACTCCCCATTTGATGTACATTCTCTCCTTGAAACAACTTATAGCCTTCCCCTGTCAGCAACAACCACTACCTGCTCCCCCTCAGAGGTAGCCGTCATTAGTCCAGGAATAAGGATATGGCTTGAATTACTCCCCCTAGATAGATGCACCAACTATGCATCTAGCAAGAAGGAGGGCCAATTACCCCTAACTTATGTTGGAGATACTCAAATATATCCTTTGCAAGTACCTTTGTGAAAATGTCTACAATCTGATCCTTTGTAGGTACATAATCCAATTGCACTTCTTTATCTTTAACCTTCTCTCTCATAAAGTGATACTTGATTGATACGTGCTTGGTTCTAGAATGCACCACTGAATTCTTGGAAATATTGATAGCACTTGTGTTATCAAATAGAATAGGAATGGGCTCATCATACTTGATCTTGATATCCTTCAATGTTTGCTTCATCCACAATAATTGAGTACAACAAGATGTTGCAATATACTCTACTTTTGTAGTTGATAAAGATACTAAATCTTGTTTCTTACTATGCCATGAAACCAATCTACTTCCTAAAAAGAAAGCACCACCATTGGTACTCCTTCTATCATCAACACAACCCACCCAATCAACATCAATGTAAGCACTAAGATCAAATTCATTACCTTTTGGATTCTATAATCTAGAGTGCTCTTCAAATATTTGAATATTCTCTTGATTGCCTTCACATGAGTTTCTTTAGGATTAGCTTGAAATATTGCAACCAAGCATACTACATGCATGATATCAAGTCTTGAAGTAGTTACTTACAACAAAATTCCAATCACAGATCTATATAGAGTCTCATCAACCAGGGGAGACTCATCATCTTTGCTTAAATGGCAACTAGTTACCATAGGAGTACTCACAATCTTCCATACTAAACTTTTTCAACATCTCCTTGACATACTTTGCTTGAGAAATAAAGATATCGGCATCTAGTTGAGCAATTTGAAGACCAAGAAAGAAGGACAACTCACCTTTTATAATACAAAATTCTTGCACATTTCATCATCTCTACTAAAGATTATATCATCAAAATATACAACTATCAAAGTTATTCATCATCAATCTTGAAGTAAATATTACTATCTATGATACCTTTTTTGAAACCTTGCTGGAGCAAGTGCTTATCCAACCTTTCATACCATGCCCTAGGAGCTTGCTTGAGACCATACAACACCTTTTTGAGTCTAAAAACCATGTTTGGTTCTTCTGATAATCGGAATCCACCAGGTTTCTCTTTGTAGACTTCTTCCAAATCTCCATTCAGGAAAGTAGATTTAACATCCATCTAATATACCTCGAAGTCCTTATGGGCTGAAAAATCAAGAAACATTTTGATTGCTTCCAATCTTGCTACTAGAGCAAAAATATCCTCAAAATCAATTCCTTTATAATTTCCATGAATAGCCCTGCTCAAAACCCAAATTTCTTTTGTTTTACAATTCTCTCCCTTCTTATCTCTCAACTTTTATTTTTGAATAACAATTTGTTCCGACTACATTTATTTTGTAGACCTTGAAACCATAACTCCCAAATTTGACCTTTCCCAACGATTCTGTAGCCTTCCTTCTTCTTACTACAGAATCCATCCTTCATCCTGCCAGCATTAGCAAAAGTTTTGGTTCACCCTTTGAGAAAACAAAGTCTTGCTCCATTTGTTCCTTGCAAGCCTCTCTTCTAGTTAGCACTCTCTCCTTCATTCTTATCACCAATAATTTGATCCTCTGAATGATTTTTTCTAACATGCATGGTAGGGGTCTTCCAGTGCCTTTCTATTATTTCTTCTTTCTCTTAAAATTCTTCTTCTTCTTCTTCTTCATCTTCTAATCAAAGAGGTGCACATTAGATCTGTAGTCCTCAATTTCATACATACTTTGATGTAGATCTTCATCAACCTTGACATCTGTACTTTCAACTATTCTTCCCAATATTTTGTTGTAGCATCTATATGCTTTACTTTGAGATGAATATCCCAAAAAGATACCTTCATCAACTCTTGAATCAAATTTTCTCAACACATCTTCATCTCTTATGATATAACATTTTCTTCTAAAGACTCTAAAGTACTTGAAAATTGTCAATCTCCCATATCATAGCTCACATGGAGTGTCAGTGTTGTTCAACCTTAACAATCCTCTATTGAGAATATAGACTACAGTATGAACTGCTTCTCTCTAATAAACATTGGGTAGATTTGCTTCCATCAACATGGTCCTTGCCATCTCTACCCCATTCTGCTGAGGAGTTCTAGTAATAGGTAGATACCTCTTTATTCCATGTTTTTCACAAAAATCATTGAATTGATTTGGAGTGAACTCACCTTCTCTATCATACCTTAAACACTTTATTTTAGCATTCATTTCATTCTCAACCATTGATTTGAAAATCTTGAATTTATTGAAATCATCAAATTTATCTTTCAAGAATGTAACCCATGCCATCCTAGAGAAATCATCAATAAAAAGAATGAAATACCTTTCCCATTTCAAACTTTTTATTCCGGTAGGTCCACACAAATCAATATGTATCAACTCCAATGGTCTAGAGGAAGAATACTCCTTAGACTTGAAACTAATCCTTGTTTGCTTTCCAAACTGACATTCTTTGCACACAATATTTACAAGCTTGATTATCTTGGGAATATCTCTTGCCTCATGTAATGCGATTGTTGCAATTATGAACAAATTGGTGTTGTCACTAGTGTCAACAAGCTTGTGTTGTCAATAGTGTCAACTACATGAGAAGGAAGAAGATCATTATTAGGGGAGATTGTTGCATTGATGATGCTTTGATTAGTTACATTATGTTGTCATCAATAAGCTACTAATGTCAACCTCTATTGTTGCTTTGATAAGCTTTTGTTTATGGTCAAGGAAGTGATGAAGGTGACAAGGATGTGTCTCTGATGCTTGGTTTTCAAGTGCTTTTGAGAAAATTTGATAAAAAGAAGAAACTATGTGTTGCAATGCTATTATGGGTTATAGAGTAGTGTTTTGGTATTGCCCCGCATTTCTTCTATGTTGAAGATTTGCTTGTGCATTTCAGCTATGTTGATCAGAGGTGTTGTATTCAAAATTTGGTGTGTTGTATCATTATGCAAAAGAAGTTGTGTTCACTGGCGTGTGAACAATGCATTGCAGAGATGTCTACGAGAAATGTCTTTGCTTAGAATTTCTCTATAGAATGATTTCAAATCTTGTGGATCTAAAGGATTTTTTTTAGTATTTTTATCTTTCTTTAGTTGAAGTGGTTCGAGGTTTGGAGTTAATGAAGTATGTTTCTTGAGTAACAATGTATGGCAGAGTTGTTTGAGTGTACTAGGTGCGTACATTCTTCAGGTGGGAGTTGTTATGAAGGAGTTTTTTGGATTTCATAATGTTTATGGAATATTCTAGGTTATGTTCAAGTGACATTTTTTTTTCATGAGGTGTTGTTGAATCAAAGGAAGTGTGTACTTAAAAGTTTAATGGTGTTTACATGGGTAACAACCGACCTGGTGTTTACACTAATTGTGGTGGATAATTATTGTTTATAGAAGTGTGTGGTTGAGTGGTATTATAGTTTTGGGTCCCAAATAAGGAATGGTGTGGTCTACTTTCACTTCTACTCATCACATAAGTGTTTTGGCACTGACCTAATTTTAATTTGCACAGTTGATGTGCATATCTGACCTTGGAGAAGGGTTTCAAGGTTGAATATGGTATAAATAAGAGTTAAGTTTTTGATGAATGATGAGATAGACAAGAGAGATGTGAATGATGCAAAGTGTAGAGTGTTAGAGTGTGAATTTGAGAAGCGTAGTGTGAGATTTCATGTGTTAGACTGTTGGATGCATTGAGTAGAAGGTATATACACTTCTTTAGTCAAGCTGCAAAGGTGTTGATGATATTGTGGTGTATTTCTTCGTTGCATTGAGATGGATTCTCTATGTAACATTATTCTCTATCTTCTTTTCTATTCTGGTAGTGAGCCTTTATTTCTTTGGGCAGTGAGACCTCTCGCAATGATCCCTATTGTATTCAATGTCGAAGTTACTTTATATTGTAAGCTAATCCTCATTGTGGTTTTTCTCATCTTGTGTTTTCCACATAAAATTGGTGTTCTCTTGAGCATGGTGTTGATTTTTTTTAGTTTATGTTATTTGCTTTTCATGCTAAATCATTATAATAGATTAAGGGTTAATTAAGTTAATGTGGATCTGAACATGTATGAGGGTTTTGGGGACAACTGATTCACCCCCCTCTTAGTTGAATTGTTCATTCAATAGAGCTGACCTTTGTAAAAATTTCAAAGTGAATGTGTCCCATTCTCCTATGCCAAAGCCAACATTCAATTGCTTTTCCAAGAAGACAAGTTATCCCATTGGCATCCCTTAGACTATATATGTCACCACTTGTCCTAGATCCTTTTGTAACCAATTCTCCAAACTTTCCTTTTTTGATTTCGTATCCTCTTTCATTGAGTATGAGATTGTATCCAATTCTACACATTTGACTCACACTAAGAAGATTGTTCCTAAGACCTTAACATAAAGAAAATATTTTGTCCTATGCTTTTCATCAATACTTATTGCACCTTTTCCATAGATTTGTACTGAATTATCATCTCCAAGCTTGACTATGCCTACATTCCACTTCACAAGCTTGATAAACTTGCTTATATCTCCTATCTTTGTGGTTAGAATAATCATTGTCAATCACCCGTGAGTTTTCCTCTTCTTTTGCATGAAAGGTAGTACACACAACACTTAATCTTTAGTTTTATCTTCAGTCTTCTTAACAACCAAAAACAAGACTTCATCCTCATGATCTCGACCACTAGAATCATCATCCTTTGAAGAGCGGGAATCTTCCTTGAAGTAGAGACTCTTCTTGTGCCATCCCAAATCTTCCTCAAGTTGTTAGACTTCTAAGGAACCAAGCTCTAATACCAATTGTTGAACATACATCAAAATATTGAGAGGGGGTGAATTAATATTCTATTAGATCTCAAAACTTTTGAAATTAAAAAAAACTTCAAACTCTATTGCATAAGCAAGAACACGAAAGATAGAAATAATGCACAACACAACACAATATTAAATGTACATGGAAAGCCCCAGAAGGGAAAAACACAGCGAGAAATGCTGCTAGGAGCTACTATCCTAATATAGCCTCACAAAAGAATAATAGTTACAACTTTTTTTAGGGCTACAATCCAAGGAAGCTACTACTCCTTGAAAAGAGGTTTTAGGGTCACTCACAAGGAAGCTATAACTCCCTGCTGAATTTGTTTTAGGGATACATCCCAAGGAAGCTACAACTCCCTGCTGAATTTGTTTTAGGGATACATCCCAAGGAAGCTAAAACTCCCTGAACTAAGAACAAAATCAAGAATGATTACAAAATGATAGTCCTTTCACTATTTGAAACTAACAATTAGGCTCAATCCTTTTGATGATTGTCATTCCACTTTTCCCTTCTCTTCTTGATGGTCACAATTCTACTTTGTCACTTCTACAAATATCTTCAAATGTATTCTTTATAGCTTACTGGCTCACTTCTTTCAACATTCAAGAAGATTTTCCTTTAGCTCACTACCTCCAACAAACAATTAGGCACACTCTTCACTTCCCTTCTATCATAGAGATATGATCAAAATGAATCTAGACATGATCTACAACTTCTAATTTTTCTCTTTAAGTTGCTTATGTAATTATCATAATGCATTACACACCCATCATCAACGACACCACATACCTAGATCAACTAGGTTTACAACATATACACTATATTACATTGATTACATTCACGTGTCAGCCTACAACAAAGAATTCTTACATTTATAAATCGGCCAAAGATAGAACAACAACATGAAGCGTGTAGAGGGAAAGACCCAAAAGACTATGCACAACACCAAGAAGAGGAAAACGCCTTCCAGATTACAACACACTCTTAACTTGGTCCTAAAAACTCTTCACACCTTTAGTCTTCAATGAGCATCATCCACACGCTTCACAAATTCAAAATAGGCTGGCCTTAAGCAAGAAAAAATGAAACATGAATTATGTCAGTCTTCACAACATTAGTGGTACATATGAATGATAAAGTTGTAGTGTCAAAAATTGTCACCCTTAACAATTTCACATTAATTTTTATCCCCCTTAATGTATTAGACCTAATTAAACCCCTAATTTCCTAAATTATGTATTCCAAGGCCTATTTTTACCATTTTTCTAAGGATTGCAAGCATTGAATAAATACAAACAATTAATGTTTTGATCCTGACACAAACTCTTAGAAGATAGGGCCAGGACCCATACGCCCATGCGCATATGTGTCCCCCTATCTTACCAAGGACCAATTTTTAATATGTTGGTGGTATTTAACATTTAAAATTCAAATTTCAAGTGTTGACTTTTGGGATCTAATTTTCAGGAAATTAGAAAAATTGCATATAAATACCTAGTTATTTTATCATTTGAAATCTAACAAGCACTAAGTGAAAATATGTTAGCAAACTTATGATCAATAACATTATTAAGCAAGTCAAGAGTAGCATTATCAGAGATTTATTACAACAATTCAAGATCTAGCATCATGCCAAATTATGTGTGTTAATATTCATGTTTTGTGAACGATAGCCCTTGTTGTAGGTTTCCAAAGCATTCAAGCATTCAATCAAGTAAGATCCAAATCCTTGAACTGATGTGTATGAATTTAGTCCTTAAAGGAAGTCATTAAAGGGTGGTGAATTGCATCACTTTACTATTTCATCATTCCTTCCTTTTAATTATCATTTCTATCATTGACATTGCCATTGTGGAAGTGGAAACACTTACATGGGGTTTGATTGAGGCAAGCCCCTAAATGGCTCCACATTTTCCATCTCTTTGAATTTACAGGTTATAGGTTTGAAGAGGATTAAAGAAAGCTTTAAGATGAATTATCCATTGTATTAAAAGCCCTAAAAGTTATCAAGCCACAAAAACTCACCTAAAAAAATACTTGACGACATTCCAACAGCTCTATAATTGGGAAATAGAAGGTTAGATCTAGCATCAGAGGATTGCAAAATCAATTTTAGGACCCCCTATCAGAGACCCATACACCCCTAAGCATCTATGTCCTCCTCTACATGCCAGATCCAACTTTTTATGGTAGATGCACAATCTTCAGTACTTCTTAGATCTGCTTGTAGTTTATTGTTTCAGTCTATGTGTTTTTGACATATTGTATTTATCATATTAGATCATATAGTTTGATTAGGTTGATCAATTCCAATAAATTATAGTCCATTCCCAAGGATCAAAAGAAGGATATTTAGGTCTGATTGGCTCACCTTCATGGTTGATAGTCAATCTATTCACCTTGTTGATCCCCCTCTTTAATGAAATTTAGAAAAATACACCATAAACCCCAATAATCATAAATCTTAGGTTCTATACATTGGGACCTAGGGTTCCATTTTTGTTTTTTTCAAAAGAATTACTTTCACTTCTCCTAGATGAGTCAACATGAACCATACAACACCATCAAACACTCCTTAAACTTTGTGCAATCTTGAGCTTGTGGCGCACACCCTCAACATACCTTAGTCATCTAGGAAAAAGCATAACCCAACATAACATTCATTTCAAACCACAACCTATTATGGATAAAATAAAAAACACCTTGCAAAGCAACATAAAACATTACTTGATACTGAAAAATAATCTCATACAACCATTTCACAACTTCAAGTAGTAACAAGTTGGTGCCAGCTAACAAACATTGAAAACTAACTACCTGACAACACAGTCCTAAACTTCAAAGTCACTTTCAACTTTCTCTGTGGAAGGACTAATGATATGAAACTTTGGATATAACAACCTTCACAACACTATGAACTTAACTTTTGAACCACATAACCATATCTACAAATGTGGAGGAATGTAGAACCAACCTTTACACTTCTAAAAGCATCTCCACAAAAACAATAAAACCTTCAAACTATCTCTCACAAACAAATCTTTCTAGAACCCAAATGAATTGAAACTTGGATCACATATGCCCTAACACATCATGAAGCTATCTTCCATACTATAGGATCAAAGCATCACTAGTGGAGAAATGAAAATCATTTCTCAGAGACTCTGGCAATCAACCAATTGGCCTGTAACTCTCTTTTGACATCAATGACAACTAGGCTATAATAATATTGACATTGACATTGGCCCTTTTTGCTTCACTTTGATCACAAGCATTGAACTTAGTGTTACTATTTCATACCATTTTGATCATTTTGTAGCACCTTATTAGAGTTATCAGGGATTATAACTCTTAGTATAGTTGACATGGGTGCACACCTAGTGAATAGCGAACTTCACTAGACCTAGTGTGTTTCTCATTTTGATACCTTGTCTTGGAGGCTCACCTAGTGAATATCAGACTTCACTAGCTCGTGTGCCTTCCATTTTGTGATTCACCTATAAAATATTAGACTTTTCTATTATGTGAGTCATGAATTCATTTGGTGTGGATCCTAGCATAACATAGATTGCTAGCCCGTGATTATCCATAGACTAGTTTTTGTAGTTTATTTTGATATTGTATGAACTTATATATGTTGTCTTGCTACATATCATACATATGTTCATTCCTTTGTGCTTATGTTGGTTTTCCATGGGATCTTGGATCCTAGGGGCTTGATAACCCCTAGATCTTTAGTCATCCTATCTCTTCAACATTTGGACAATTGGACCCCTCTTGACATAGATTTTCTACTTTAGTGTTATTATAAGCATAAGTTCATACTCTCTCTAAAGTGGGGGCTAAATGTAGCGTCGTAAATTGTCACCCTTGGTATTTCACACTATATTTTTCTCCCCTAAATTATTGAGCCTAATTGGGTCCCTAATTTCCTAAATTATGCATCCTATAGCCCATTTGCACCACTTTCTAAGAAATTGCAAGCATTGAACAAATGCATCTAATTAATATTTTTCCCCTGACACTTAATATATTAGAAAATAGGGCTAGGCCTCATTTTCCCTAGGGTGCATGGGTCCCCCTATTTTGTCAGGGACCAATTTTGGATGTCGGTGTCGGCATTTTAACATTCAAAATTTAAATTGCACATGTTAGCTATCAAGATTTAATTTTTGAGAAATTAGAGAAATGCTTATAAATGCCTAGTTATTGCATCATTTGAAATCCATCTAGCATTAAGTAAAATTATATTGGAAAACTTATGATCAAGAGCACTATCAAACAAGTCAAGAGCAACATTTCAAAGCTTTATTACAATAATTCAAGGTCCTAACATCATGTAAAATCTTATGCAAGTTTATGTTAACATTGTTTTGTGAATTCTAACCCTTGTTGCAGGTCTCCAAAGCAATTCAAGCAATCAAGCAAGCAAGATCCAAGACCTTTAGGTGATGTGTATGATTTCAGTTCTTTAAGTAACCGATTGAAGGGTAGTGAGTTGCAACACTTTGTGATTTCATCATTCCTTCCTATCAATTATCATTTTATCAATGAAATTTCCAATATGGAAGTGGAAACACTAACATGGGGCTTGAATAATATAAAGCCCTAAATGGCACAACATTCATTTCTTTGTGAATGTGAAAATTTCAAGTTTGAAGAGGATTGAAGGGAGCTTGATGATAAATTGTTCATTGTTGAAATTGAAGCCCTATATCTTGTCTACTCACGAAAACTCGCTTGCAAAATTATTTGGCAGTGTTCTAAAAACTCTACAACTGAGAATCAGAAGCTCAAATCTATCATCAGAGGACCTCAAAAATAGAGCTTGAAAGGTGTACAAGGACCCATACACCCTAGGGAAATTTTATCCTTATATAGTGATTAGAGCCAACTTTTTAGGATAGGTACACAACCATCTGCACTTCTCATATCTGCCTGCAAGTTACTGTTTCAATTTGTTAATTATTGGATTATTGTATTTTACATGCTAGGTCACATATTTGAACTAGGTTAATCATAGAAAATCAATTCCAAATCATTCCAAGACCCTAAAATATGTAGATATAGGTTTGAATGGCTCACTTTCATGGTTGAAATTAAATCTAAACACCTTGTGTTCTCCATCTTAATGAAACATAAGAAAATAACCCAAAACAATAAAAGTTTCGAACCTAGGTTTACACATTAGGGACCTTAGGCTCCTATTTTTTATTTCAAATAATATGTGGGAGTTTCTAATTCTCGTTGAAGGTTGTTGCCTTTGTAAATTTGGAGATCTATCTTAGTTCATTATGAACTTTTTATTTCATCATTATTTGATTATCTTGAAAATGGGAAACTATAAACAATGGAGATATGACATCTTGAAACATATTTTTTGGCTTCATATTTTTCCAAATTTGTATAGACTTGTTCCTTAATCATGTACACCTTGCAAGAAATTTATTTGGAATTAAAAAAGAATCATGTCCTAAGAGCGATTTCTTACCTATTGATGATGATACTTTACATGCCATTATATACACATTGAGTGTCATTGTGGTCTTTATACCAAAATTTGGGAGATATACAGAGATTATGATACAACCATTGCCAAATGATTCTATTTCATACTATATTGTACCTCTTGATGATTCAGACAATATAACATATATGACTAATAATATTAAGGAGTTTGATTTTATGTAGTAATTTATATCTTTATATGGTAAAGATGACGAGGTTTCTTCAAATTCTCCTTCTCCTATAAATCCATTTTTTGATCCTTCATCTTCATTGATTCATTGTGAAAAATCATTGAATGAGACTCGCCTCATTATTTCTTCTTCAAAATTGAGTGTTTCCATCACTTCCAGTAATTTAGTTCTATAGGGTCATTATAGTCTTTTTTATTCAACTTTGTGGGATACTTACTTGACAAGTACATCATATTTTTTTTGTGAGCCTCATATTATAGATTTTGAGGACACACTTGAGGATATTCATCTCCTCTTTAACGATGATTATATCACTGATATTTCAAACCATTATTATTTTTGAAGTTTTTTCTTTGTGAGTTTCTAAATGTTCTTAATTTTTCATCTTCATTGATTGGGATATCACTTGATTTTATTGCGGAATACTATAGGATGGAGATATTTGAGAAAATTTCAAATACACTCATCGTGAGAGTTATTCCCTCATATCTCTTCTTAGAGTCAAAGTTTCTTT